>JACDOX010000213.1:824050-892260 GCA_014549065.1 Cardinalis cardinalis
AATAGAAAGAGAAAGGAAAGGGAGAGAAGTTTCTCCAAGAGGCTGCTAAGAATAGAATAGAATAACATAGAAGACAAAACAACAGAGCTCTGTCTCAGAGAGCTCAGTCCTTCATTGGCCATCAACYAYMAACACCCAGGATGGGCCAATCACARATGCACCTGTTTGCATTCCACAGCAGCAGATATCATGGTTTACATTTGTCGCTGAAACTGCAGCTCTCAGAAATCCTAAGAAAGGATTTCTCATGAAAGATGTCTGCGACAAAGAGCTTTTTCAGTGATGTCCTTGAAGATTGCTGTAAATCAATAAACAGCCCTGCTCAGACAAAAGTAGTCTTGGAGAGCCAAGAAATGATGAAGGTTTTATGCAAGCTGTTGACACCGATTCTTTTACAGGATTTCTCATATTTGCTGGGATTCTGATGTCCTGGCATAGTGCCAGAAGAGACAGGACACACTATAAGTTTCATGTTGTGTGCTCAAAGTACAATTGAAGTGCAGCTGTGGAGATAAAACTGGAAGTCAGCATAAAAGACAGAAAAACATTGTCACAGAGTGCAGTCAGGAGTGAAACCATGAACAATTTAGAAAAAAGAAAAAAAGAGAATGGAAAAGGGGACTTTAATTCTTAGAAAACCAAATAACAAGTTGAAACTTACGGATAAAGACAATGCATTTATTGCTGGAAACTCTCCAGATTTATTTTGTCAGACTAGAAGCAAGAAGCTGCACATGCCATCTATTTGTAATTGTTGAATCCCACCCAAAACATGGGAATAAAACAAATTTTCCATTCATTAAAAAAAATAAACTATAGAATGTTCAGAAATTTGATTATTCCACTGGTTGGAAAAGTGCTTCCAATTAAACAATCCAGTAAATATCTCTCAAATGGGTTTTGTGATTGCTTTCCACCAGTGAGAAAAATGCCTTTCATAAGACCATAATACAAATAAGGAGGCTTCCGTAACAATTTAAATGGAAATGGATAAAATAATTTTTTTATAATGTGTTTGCCACAGAAGCAGCATGAAGATGTCCTTATGTTCATATTTCCATGCCCAAACATTATTTTAGGGTAGACTACAGTCAAAAGTTGCCTAACTAATTTTGCAGTTTTATTAATAGAAAGTTAAACTCCTACCTTTGCATTTACTGGATACTAGGGTTTTCCCATAATAATAAAATTTAACAAATTATAAAATTTAACAAATCCAAAGGTTTCTGTAGAAGCCAAGAATTTGCTCAACCAAAGGAACCCACCAACTTTTTCAGCAGAGGAGGGGAAAAGGAGACATTGATAGAATAAGGCTTGAAAAAAAAGAAGCAAGTACATAGTAGCTCCTGGAAGTATTCTTGTTTAGCTATACATTCTCAAACCCAAATACAGAGAATCTGATCAGTGTGGATAAGGGAAGAAAGATAAAGGGGAGAAAATGTGATAAATATATTCCTTTATAAAAATGTGTTAGTCATTTTCTAGGTACTGGCTATCAAATAATGCTGTAGCATGCAAGATGGTTTTTGCTGGCAATCATGGTAAGTTTATATTTTACCTATTGGCTAATAAAATAACCTTACAAAGCAGCAAGATTTGGCAAGCTGACAAAATCATGGAAACCCTCAAGGGAAAAATTGGCATTAAATTTTCCACCTATTCCCTATTATATTTCCTGATATGGATACCCACACGTGAAAATCACTAAGCAAGGGAAACACTGAACTGAGCAGTATTTTTTTGGTCCATGCTAACAGCAAAATTGTTAAATTGTTCTGAATTGGACTTCAGAGAATTAGGTGGGGTTTGTTAATAGGAACTATAACCTTAGATTTATAATTTGGAAACCAGGAGTCAATTAATGGAACAGACTAGTTCAGTGTAAAACTGACAGTAATTATTTTCTCAATTTGAAATAATAACAGAATTAGATTTTAATACAAAATATATAGTACGTGTAATTATACTTTCCATGATAAAATATTATATCAGTTGCCACCAGACAACAACAAACAGATCTTTAGCTGTGGGAATGAAAATTATATTGAAATTCTAACAGAACACGTGGATTTCGAACAAAACAGCAAAGATATAGATTTACATATTGTAAATAGAACTGACTGAGACATTAATTTCATTTCCACAGCGACACAGAACAAAAATTCCCAAACAGAATGACTTTTGCTAATGCCATGGAGTTGTTAAAGTGTCTTCAGTGTGGCTGTATTATCCTCCTTAAATCAATCATACAAATACCTTAATAATTTGTGCAGGATTTTACATAGAAACACATAGCTGAGATTAGGTAATACTGGTTAACAAGATCAGTTACTAAAAAGGCCTTTCCTTCCATTTCATGCAACCACAGATGATCCTGCAACAAGACTGTGGTATTTAGATCTCTGTCAATCTCATATTTTCTTTACAAGTGACTCATCCCATTAATATGTAGGAAATGCAAATAACAATTTTGCTTGTCTGCAATTTTTTTAGTTTTATAGCAGATTTTCAAATTTAACAACTGTAAAAAGATGTGAGAGGCATGTGGATGTACATAAATTTTCTTAATAGGTTTTCCAAAAAAATTGAGAAAAATACAGGAAAGCTAATAAAATATCATCTGCTTATGCTAGTCGGCTCTTTGCTGTTTAAGTAACGCACTTACCTAACTTTATACTAGCATTTTATTAAATCAGAAAGCAATTATCAAACTCATGCGAGTGATTCCATTCCAATTAAGGGCAATATTCTGAAAAATTTGAAAATGTAATCTGTTCATTAGTGTACTAGTTAAGACAATCTCGCTGAGATGCGTTGTGTACTGCAGTTTTGAGCAAACTAAATCAATTTTTTTTAATACACTATCTGCCTTTAGATGCACACACACACATACCCTTAATGTTCTCTCATTAACTGCTGGGCCTGGATTGTCTATAAACTTCTTTAAAGGATTGCTCTTTGCAGAACTAAAATTTCATCATGGTTTTTCAGGGTTAAATGGAAGATGGCTGTTTGAAAAGCCTTTGGTGAGTTAAATAGATTCCTCCTCACTGAATGCATTTCAATTATACATTTCATATGCAGAGTAAAATCCTAAAATAAGTGTGCAGCTGCAAAAGAAAGGAAGTTTACTTCAGTGTTATCTGCTTAACTTTTCTTATGGTGTAAGGAAACATGAAAGAGCATCAGTAGAATTCCAACAAACATTAACAGTTACTTAACCAAAGTTGCTAATATTCAGATCCTTAAAGCTTTATTATTTGGAAGTCAGTCACAGAAAAAGGTAATTTTATTGGTTTAAAATGCATTGAATTTCATAAAAACTGTATAAAAATGATACCAAAAGTCATCAGGGCTTTTGAGAGGAAAAAAATATAATCATATAACTTGCATAAACCATGAAAAGACAGCAAACATTGTTTCTGTTATAGTAAATTACTTCTTAAAAATATATACAGAATTTAAAAGATGGTGTTCTACGTGGAGAAAAAGGGGAAATAACACAGAAAAACCTTTATCCAAAGCCCATTTAAACTGATGAGGGTCCTTTCACTGATTGTTTAGTCAAACTTGGATTAGGCTTAAGGTGTAAGAAGAATTAACTTAATAACTTATACAAAACCAATTTGGTTTCAGTCTAAGTAGCAGAGTTTTTGTTTAATTCAGTGAGAATTACATTTTTTTTTTTTTTTTTTTTTGAGGATCACGCTTTTGGGGCAACCAGTGGGCAACCAGTCTTTAATTTGAAGGCATATCTGTAGTGATAGAAACTTAAATAAGTTACCAGAAAGAAACACAGGAGCAATATTAGAATGCAGATCACAAAATTTTGTCTGAATAGATTTATTTTCAGAAATACAACAAAATTCTGAGTCTTTTTAATTTATTCACTGACACTCTCATCTGCAATCATTCACCAAGTACTTTAATGAGACAGCTGTGCTTAAGTAACAGAGTAGTAATTCTCTCTCAGGAGCTTTGACTTTTGCCATACAGCMCTGGAGTTGAACTTGGAAGTGTCTGGCTGTTTGACTGGTGTTGGGCATAGGTTTGTTTTAGAGAGCATATGATGAAGTGAAACAAATGCACTCTTGCTGACTACCACTGTGCTGGTCTGGGATGAAATGGGCACTGCAGCTCAAGCTTGATGCTTTGTCCTTTCTCATTCTGTGTTGATGCCAGTCAGGTCAGTCTGTAGGTTTTGTGATTCAGAACTGTACTTTTGCTTCCTAACTTGCCCTGCTTTGCTGACACATAAAAACAGAACTCTTGCATCCTATCCATGTACTCCCATAAAGAAAGGGCTAAGTCATTTCCCATTAGAACTGGTAATTTCCACAGCTGACAGATACCCCAGGCATGGAATTTCATAGCACAACAGCATAGTGATTTGGCTTAGATTCAAATTTTGCATCTGCCTCCAGAGGCTATAGCAAGAGAATTCAGAAACAAAAGAAATACTCATTAACATTCTAAGCAAAATCTGATAGAGATAAATATTTTATTACAAGATTGGAAGACAAGAATTTTTGTTACAGGCTAAAGTGGCCTTAAAGGTGTGATTTATAACTTAATGTAAACTTTTAAAAATAGGACAGAAGAATTCTCTTTTACTTACTAGCTAACATATTAAGTAATGGCAAAAGAGTAAATTCAAGTATGCCAAACTAAAAATTCCTTCTCTAAGAGCAAAAATTATTCAAATAGCCATAAAAGTTGAATGCTATGCACAAAAAAAATCATGTTTGGCATCCTTGCCAAAAACTTCTAAACCACTAAATCTTATCTTACTTCATTTAGATTTTAATTTACACTAAAGAACCTTCGATATTTATTTTTCCTTAATTTTCCACTTTATAAAGTACAATTATACTAAGTGTAAAGGGGGTTTTCCTGTAGTATAAAAAGCAAGCAGTTGCTTCTAATACAAATTGTCTACATTTAAAAAAAATGGAAGAAAATACTTCTTTCTTACTCACTTTATAGATTTATATTTATTGGAATTGAGAGGTATTCATGTATAAGAAGAGTAACACATAGACTTAAGTAGGTAGGGACAGTGAAATCACATATTCTGAGGTATTTTTTTAAAAATCCAAAGAATAAAAAAACAAAGAAAAAAGTAGTAACTGTCCAGATTAGATAATACACATCTGATGCCATTTGTGCCTTCATTTTAGCATCATCCCACATGATGCAATGGCATGTTTTCAACATATTTTCAACATATGGTCATTGCCAGTATGAATTCACCTTAATTATCTTCTGAAGACTTGCAGTCTGTCTTCACCACAAAGCAGAGTAAGGTACCAGTGATTCCAAACCAGAGGCTCCATAGTTTGACCAACAGAGTTTTCATGTTGGCCCCATGAAGGATGCCGTCTGTGAATGCCTCCAGGTGCCTTTTGCAGCCTCAGATCTCCCTTAAGACAAGAAAAAGGGAAAAAGGATCATTCTTATCATTTCACATTCTCTGGTGTGTTAGAACTTTGACAACCCTCAAATCCCAATTTAAAAACTTTTAATGTCTCAGTCTAGTCAGTAGGATCAGGTGCCATACAAGATTTTATCTCACACTGGAAATTGACTGAGTAACTACTGAAGAGGCAGTTCATCTATATTAATGAGTTTGACAAACATGAACACTGTGTTTTTATGTCCAGTAGCTGTTGTGAGTTTCCCTGGCTGCTGCAGAGAACATTACTGGTGTACTGGGGTGAACGTGCATTCCCAAGTTCTTACTCAGCTTTTGGTTTGGCTGCACCCCCCTGCAACTAATTGTGCGAACAGGCTTCTGCTTCCAGAAATGTTACCAGTAGATGTTTACTGTGCAACAACCCATTCTTGCAAAAAATCCTGTTTATCAGCAGTTTCCTCTGGAAAATGTCAGGTCCTTATTTCTTAATCAACTAGAAAAGAAACCACTTTACTATCATACGTTTTTTATTATTATTTTTATTTTTATTGCTAAAAGACAATGAACTTTTGGCAAGAAATACTGATTAGATGTGTCAAAAAGGGACAAAATTATTACATAATATGTATGGATATTATGCTACCTGGCATGTTACAATAAACAAATTAGGACAAGTTATTCCACAAGCTGGAGGCAAATGCATACACCTGATGCCTGTGCTGACAACCCATCAAGGGAAAGAGGGCTGAAGCTGCTCTACAGGTATTGATTCAATCAGAAGTTTGAGAGACAAGTGAGTGCTTTCTGCAACCTATTTTATTTTATTAAGAGGGACTTTCCAGATCTTAGCAGATATAGAAAGATTTTTTCCTGTTTTTGCTATGTAACTAGAAATCAAAAAATTATCACGTGCCCTGTCACAGGTTTGGTGAAACAGCAACAGAAAGAGCAGGAGAAAGGCTTGTAGCAGAGAGAGAGACATGTATTTGTGTGACACAATAGTGCTGTAAGAATTTTGAATGCAGTTGTTATCTTTGAGCACACACAGATGAGTATGATCTCCTCTGGCATAAATTGCTGCACAGAACGGCCAGCAACTGGAAATGCACAAATTTGTTTCACAGCCCTTTTAGGATCTAGAGTTTTCTAAGGCAAGATCATTAAATTGTACATAGTTAGCATTCTTTCATCTAGAAAGTATCAGTTTGGTAGTTTTGCTCAGTTTAAACCTATGTGTGTGATTGGAGATGTGGGGTTTTATCCATTATTTCTTACCTTTAGAGGATTTGACTTCAGTAATTTGAAAATGAGGTATAAGTTAATGCACAGTTGTGACCCTGGCTACCTGGGTCACCTTTGGCAGACCTCTTATATTTTTGGTCCAGTTTTTGCATTTATGAATTGTAAACATTAATCTTTCAAACGTTACTAAGGATTTTAAAACAATTAATTTCTTAATTTACTACACAAAGAAAATTGTCCAGCCTGTGAAGTGCAAGTGTTCCATTATTCCTTGTTTCTCAACTAGGAAACTAATCATCCGGTTAGCAAATAATTACTGGTTTTGTCATCAAAAAAGTGATCTCTTGGACAGAGACAATGTACATTAGAAATGAGTGGGTATAACCAATCTTCTTTTCTCTACTCTCTGCTGTTGCCCTTGTTCCTGCAGTATGTACGTGTGTCTTTTGACACAAAGCCTGACCTTCTTCTGCATCTGATGACCAAAGAGTGGCAACTTGAGCTCCCCAAACTTCTTATCTCTGTGCATGGGGGCCTTCAGAATTTTGAGCTTCAGCCAAAGCTCAAACAGGTCTTTGGAAAAGGACTTATTAAGGCTGCAATGACAACTGGAGCATGGATATTCACTGGAGGAGTAAACACAGGTAAGAGCAACATTGAGAAAAAAGCACAGTGGCATCTAAGAGACTTCATCACAAAAAAAGGGGGGAAAAGCAGGAATTACGACATTAGAAAGCCATTCTATGTTTTATTTTATTAGTCGTTTCTGTACTATGTGAAAACAAGAAAATACAAAGTTCATACCAACCTGGCAGCTGGTAGGTATAAAACAGAATAAAAGGTTCACTAAAGTATGAAAAGCACACTTTGGAGCTGAAAATAAAACCTCCTGCAAGGCAATTGTATTTGTATATCACCAAGGAAGACTTAATAAGATCAGCTGTAAGCTGCATGGAAGGACTACTAGTCGAAGTCTAACTCTTAATATACAAAACTGAAAACATTTTCATCCAGAAAGGACATTTATTTTATTTAGTCAGGTGACCCAAAGTATTAAAGGAAAGAAGTTCTGGGCTTTGGATGTGGTGGGAAACTTCTTCCTTACTTGCAGAGAGTTCAACCTAATTTTTTGCTATTACTTTTTCATCAAGAGCAATATCTGCCATTTCTAGTCAAAGAGCATCTGTGATATACCGAACACGTGTCCTAGGGACCCAGGACAGCAGCTGGCCCAGCACTGTTAGCAGACAGCATGCACACTTTGGGAATAAGCTGCAAAACATAGATCCTAGGCAGAAAATTCTGGCGTTGACATCTCAGTTACTCTCCCTGGAGGAGGCAGAAAGGGGGAGAGATCCAGGGAAAAGCCAAAAAAGTTCGGCTACTTTTGAGCTAGGACATGAACTTGTAAATTCTTACGTCATTCTCATTTGCTGCAGTAACAAAGTTATAATTTTTACTTTAGTAAGAGTGTATCTTCTTACTGTCTCTGAAAAACAATGTAATCATTCTACCCTTAATTTTAGTGCATGGTGGATTAACTCCTACATGTTTGAATATAAATGCTTAATAGGAGTCTTGGACTTGGTTTTCAGAGCACATCAGATTTAAAGCAGTACTCAGTTTTTTCACAGCACACTACAAGTAGCACAGAATCATAGAATATGTTGAGTTGGAAGCAACCCACAGGGACCAAAGAGTCCAGCTCCTGGCCCTGCACAGGACAGCCCCAGGAATCACACCACGTGTCTGTGAATGTTGTCCAGAGACTTTTTGAAATCTGGCAGGCTTGGTGCCTGAAGAAAGCAAAGAGGCATAGCTTTTAGAGTGTTAGATTAATAGACACAAATGTAATATGTCCCACATCTCTTTAAAATAAAGAATAATATCAGGTTATTGCTGATCTGTGCAATCTGGTGGTAATTATATTAGTTGTCAGATACTCTTGTCATGGTGATGGCAAAGACAGATGTAAGCTTTGTATTAAAATAACATAAGAAGAATGTACATGTTGTACACTTAATGCAGTTGATTACCAGAACAACTGTAGAAATCTAAATATAGATTTTTTTTAAAAAAGGACAGATGATAACACTTGTACTTGGCAAATGCACAACTGCTTCCTACTATTTTTCAAATCCTCATATTTGCAAATGCCAAAACAATACAAATGAACCAGGAAAGTAATCATAAATGCTGTTGGAAAGGACTATTTTTCCTAGACAAAACAGTGTAATTCAAGTGTCTCTCTGCTGTTTTAAAAACAATTTTAAAAGAAATATTTCGATGTCCGTAATCTCTCATTGTTGTCTTTAATTTCTGGAGGAAAGCAGTTGATTGCTCAATGACTAGGTTTTCAAACTGCATAGCTGAAAATTATTTGTGAAATCATGAAAACTGAGGATTTCTTGGTACAGTCTCTTTTGTTGAAGATGAATATTAAAATTGAGTTTCTCTTAATGAAACTTATAAATGAAATGTGCTGAAATACTGCTGTTGGACTGAGAATCAGTGACGTGGGAGAGACAGAGCATACCTGGCTGTAAACATGACTGTTGTTCTGAATATTCATGTCATGCTGAAAATTGATTATTCTAAACAAGAGAAATTTTTGCAGTCTGAGCAGATTTTCTGCTTTAAATCCTTTAGGCTGTTGGATCACAGCTTAGTTCATAGCTGATGGCAGTTATAGGGTTGGGATTTTTTAACCTCCTACCACAGGAAGAATACTAGACTCAAGGACACAGAGGATGTGTTAGGTTGTGGGTAGTTTTCTTACATTTACAGTCATTTACAGTTCAGAAAACTAAAACCAAAATCCTAACAATTGTGTGACTGTAATTTCTATCCAGTCATCTTGAAATAATGAAATTTAAACAACATGGAAACTCAGCAACTGAGAATCAGATAACAACTGCAGCAAACCCACAGGTCTGCTTCAGTGCAGCCACATTCTAAAAATAGTTGTTAATTGATAGATTAAATTAATAATTAAAAATATTTAAATTAATAATTTAAAATATTATTTTATTTTAAAAAAGGAAAAATTATGCTTGTCCTTTGCACAGAGGTACCACTGAAACTCTGCCAAAGCTGGTCTAGGGTAAGCAAGAAGCCCTTGGAAGAATGCTGGGAAGTAGCAATTCTCTCTGTACTAATTTCTGTTTTTTCACTGATTCCCAGGGTGGGTACTAATACTCTTCTGGAAGCTATCTCAGGTGACTGAGTTTGTTTGGAAAGAGTGGCAAAATATCTTCATCACAGAGTAGCATAATGATGTTTTCACATTTCCATCCTTGATTGGGAGCATTTGTGTACAAGCTGCACTTCTGAGGGAGTTGAGGGGTGGGGGGCAGGGAGCACAATTAATTCCTATGCTTCTTTCTGTGCTTGGAAATACACAAATGCTCGCATGCACACATGAGCACAAGTGCAGACAAATAAGCGGCAGTGAACAGTCAGCATTTCCATTCCCCTTTCTAAAGCTGTGTATTTTTTCCTATTACTTCATTTAGTAATTTTTGGATTCAATAAAATGGATTCATGGAAATTAATAATAAGAAATTGGACTGTTTTACTTAATTGTAAGGATAGGCACATGTATTCCCTCAAAAAAACAGGTCTATAAAAAATCCATATGATAATGAACAAAAAAGACATAATTATAAATTTCTGTTTTATGCTCTTTCTTTGCCAGGGGTCATTCGGCATGTTGGAGATGCCCTGAAAGATCATGCCTCAAAATCTCGAGGGAAGATCTGCACCATCGGTATAGCTCCCTGGGGAATTGTGGAAAACCAAGAGGATCTGATTGGCAAAGATGTAAGTCCTATATAGACATAGATGACCTCCAGTCTATAAACCTTCCAGTTATTTTTCCTGTCCTCTCTATCCCTCACTTAGCAATTTCTCTTAGAAATCTTATCTGCAGCAAAAAGTCGATATTTACACAGGCTTTCCATTAGGGTTGATGGCAGGTTTTGCCATGCCATGTACACTACAGTACATGGTTCTGTACTGTATGTTATTTAAAAATAAATTATAAGGGCAATTCATTAAAAGCTGTTCTTAAAAATATATCAAAGCTTCATCCTTAGAACTCTATGAACCTGGAAAGGTGCTTAAGAAAATACTGATTGCAAAACTTGAAATCTGATTTATTTTCAAACAATACTATAATGCCTTGGTTTTATTTCAAATTCAAAATTTCAGGCTATCCTCCTTAGAATATATTCCCTCCCATAAATTTTTATTGATGTAATTTTGAAAGGTCTTATTGGGTGTTGTAGATAARGGCGACCTCAAATAATTCACCTTCAGCCACTTTCTGAAGAACAGTGCGGGTGTTTCTCCTATTCTTTCACACCATTCTTCTTTTTTAAAATTGTAATACAGTAAGACTAACTCCTGAATTTTAAATACATTTATAGTTCGTCTGCACTGGTTATTTGTTACCTGAAACTTTTCTGAACCCACTTTATTCTCTCTTCTGGTTCATTCCTAAGAAATCTGTCTGAGAACTAGTGACTAACTATGAGTGGAAGAGATGCAGCTTTAAAACTGCATAAAGAACTTCTTCCTTGTCTTCATTAGCCTAACACATTCTTCTCTGTATGTTCTGTATCCATGTCCAAGTTGGGAAGGGGAAGAAGATTCAGGTATCTCTTAAGTCAGGGGAGTTACAATGAAATTATAAAGAAAATTGTCCAACTGGAATTTATTGCAATTCACTATGAAAGTACAGCTGTTAGGGAGAAGTGTATTAGCATGGAGTTTTGTGCTCTAATACCACAAAAAAAAAGCATGATCAGACTTTGCTGCAGTGATTCTGAGTCACCAATGAACTCTTCTGAGGTGCAGTGCAGAAGGTAATTAGCAGAAAAAGATAATCACAAGGATGCGTGGTATCTTCTTAAAGWAGTGTAATGTACTCATCATTTTCAAATATATGGTCTTTAGTTCTGGAAACATAGCAGGAACAAAGTTAAGAAAAACCTAAAATGAGCCATGAATTTTCAAACATTCCTATTCCTTTATTACTTTTTTTCCTCCTGTTGCAAAGTTACCTAGTTCTGAGGCAGTCACTGCCTGTTTAAGGGGATCTGGAGCCTTCTTTTGCAGAAAAAGCTAAAAAACCCCTTGATTTCCTAGATGTTCCAGCCAAGAGAGCAACTCCCCCGACTTCTGATTTCTTTAAGCAATGCTTTCCTCTAAATATCTTTCCAATTTATCAGGAAACCAAGAAGTTTTACGGTAATTTTATTTTAAAATAAACAACTTTTTTTAAAAAAAACCCTTTCTGATTAAATCATAAAAGACTTAATACTCTGATCATCAGATACAAAATCAAAAAAGTTTAATATAAAGTTACAACTAATTTGAGTAGGATCTTCTATTAAGGCAGACACAAGTAAGTCAGTAGGGTTACAATTACAGGGTCATCACTAAGACAAAAATCTTTCAAACTGTATCTTTGATAGACAACATAAAATTTATTCTCTCAACCTCCTGGCCCCAAATAGTTTTATAAAATTATTGATCAATGGCATGATGTAATACTGAAGCACTTCTGGTTTTATCCATCTCTGATGCACATGTAATGATGCTGCTTTATGCTTACTGATATCGAATTTCATCCTCCATTTAATTCCCTCATCAGGCTGTTTTATGAAGACTTCAGTCCACTGAAATATTTGTAATCTTTTCACCCTCTAATTAATCACAAATCCCTTACACCTATGTCAAACAGAATATAACACAGCTTGAGGTAGGCCACTTATGTCACTAAATCTTCTTAGTAAGAGCCTTCACAAAAATTACCTTTCCCTTCTCTGTTTTCCCACGCTCCCCCCGCAGCTTTCCTCAGTTACTTGTGCCTCAAAGGACTTTCTCCCTTATTGAATGCATGCAGTTTCTTTAGAATCATTTGGTGAGGAAGCTGTTTTGGAAGCTTTTTAAAAATCAAAGTGTGCTATATTGACTGGCTCATTAGAGGTGAATGCTGTGAAATGAACCGAGAAGGGGAAATGTAAATAGTACCCTAAGCATGTAAAATAAATCATCATTAAGCAAGAAACAAAGGCCACAAAGGATTATACAAGGGGGGGAAAAAGTATACCAGTAGTAAAAGACTTGGTGAACTCTGGCATCAATGTGGATTTTTGCCTATATGCACTATGTCAAGTTAAATTATGATCAGAACTGAAGAGTTATAAAAACATACCCTTCCAGCATCAGATAGAGGCAGAAGACTGTTGTAGTTATGGGTTTTGGAGGGACAGGGGGTGCAGAGGGGGAGCTGTGGTCATTGCACATGCCCCAGTGCATGTGGCCTCCCTGTGCCTCATGGCAAGAGAGCTGTGCTCAGCAGAGGTGCTCCTCTGCTAATGCCTCAGCCTTATGGATCCAGAAGCCAGAGCTGAGGGCTTTAATTGTATTTACCAGCCCTTCCAAGTCAGTCAGCCTTCAGGAATCCTGGGGGACTTCCTCAGAGTCATAAAGAAAACTGACCAAGTTAAAGGAAATATTATTGCTGTTTGCTATTTGTTATATTGTGATGTTTAAAGATCCCTAAAGACACATGTCTTACTCCAGTACTGTAAAAGCAATATATCAGAAAATAGTGCAACTCTTAACAGTCTCAGATTCTAATTTAGAAACAAAGGACACAAGGGAGTTTGTTGCCTTATTTCCCCATATCTTCTGATAGAACTGAGAAAGCAAAGTGGCTTGCTCAGTCTTGTAGAAAATTGTGATTATAAACAAGTTTCTTCCTACACACTGAACCATTCTCCCTTCTAAAAGACTACACTTTGTAAGTCAGTGTAGCATGCATGTCTCTACTTTCAGGATCTGTTCAGTCCTCATTTGGGTTCAATTCCAAGTCATCTCAGTGGGAGACCAGGGGCAAAGATACGGACTGGCATATTTGTAGCATATGTGGAGAATTTTTGACCATGAACCAAAAGGTCCAGGAACCTCTGCATTTAATCAGGAACTACTCTGTTCCCTGGTATGCTCCCGAGGAACAAGGCTGCAGAAATGGCTTGATTTGAGCAACAGCTGCTACTCCTTGAGAAGCAAGGCATGCATCTCTTTGTTTTTCCATCACTACTTTGAGCTCACTGTTTGTCACAAACTCTTTGCCTCCACATAGACTGCTCAGATTCATGCACTGGTTCACATGGCACTTGCAGGCTCGTTGTCATGGTGAGTTACCCTGAGAGATTTTTCAAGTCTCTATGTTGAGTGTCATGTGCCTGCAGGGAATCTAAGGAGAGCAACAATGCTTCTCATTCAAGCTCGCTGCCACCTCAGGGTGCAAAGGCAAGGGCTGGGGTCAGCCCAGCCACTCACCTATTGACAGAATTCCCTCAGCCCATGCAGCATGAGTACTGTTTCATGGCATGACTGCTGTCACATTCATTAAATTCCATTTGGAGGGACTGTCTTGAGCACAAATTATTCCTTTCAGCTCTGCAGGGGAAGATGTCAAGGGACATTATTCCCTATTCTCCCTATTCTCATTGCAATGTTGGATGGGACTTCGAGCAGTCTGGTCTAGTGGAAGGTGTCCCTGCCCGTGGTGAGCGGTCTTTAAGGTCAACTGAGTCATCTTTAAGGTCACTTCCAGCCCAAACTGTCATGCAATTCTATATCTGTAAAAAGAGGCTGAGAAGACAGCTTAAAGTCATGGTTTTTTCCAACTATTTAAATTGCCTGTAAAATGCAAGGGATTGAAACAAAACCCGAGGAATGGAAACTGCAAGAGTCAGAAATCACAAATCTGCTGAGTGTTGTGGAAGAGCAAGTAACCTCAAGGAAGTAGCCTCAAAGCCTAGTATGTTCTTACCTTCCTGAAGATTTTGTTTATGCTTTTCTCAGGAAAAGTCTCACAGTGTGGTTTGAGAAAAATTATTGTTAAAAAAATAATTCAGGTGTTGAATTGTGCATGCTGTGAACAGTTCAATTGAAAATAATTGTAGTCTCATTTTCATGTCCATTAAATTTATTAATAATGTAACTCACCTTGTATCTAAATGCAGAACAAAAGCATAGCTTCCTAATCTGTTCTGCAGCATTACTGAGCCAATATATGAAGGCTTCAGTACTGCAGCTCATCAGAGCTGCAGATCAAGATGTCACAGTCATCAGGGTTCTGAGCTGTGGCTCTCAGGAGCAAACCACAAGCTGCCAGTAGAATTTTCTGCACGGTGGCCTGTACTCATACAATGAATGGGCAACTCAAGGGACTACTCTTCTGTAAGGCCTTGCTGGTGTCCATTTATTGAGAGATGGGGTAGATAACAGCTTAGAAAATCTGCACTGTTTTAATTTTATTTTATTTGATAGTCCTTACATCACTTCTTCAGCTAGGACTTCATTTTATGGATTTTCTGTTTTGTCTCTCCAAAAGTACAAGACGTACATAAGAAAGGCAAGGAGTAGTATTGCTAGAAAACCTTTGAAGTATCAGTCAGAATGCCTTGACACAACACCAATTCTTTTGCTGTGTTAGTACAGTCTTGCTTATGTCAATAGACACCCACCAAAGCAGCTGACAGCCAAATGTGGCCCCATGCTATTATTTGGTCTGTCTGGTAGCTATGAGTGGGATAATTCTGTGACAATTTACTCAGTCTGCTGCACAGTTTCTCCTGATGAAGTCAAATCAAAGGAAGTGAAGCAAGCTCCCTATTGAACAGAAAATTTCTAAAGCTGTTGTGAACATCCACAACTGCCCTTTCACTGATGCTAGGGGTGGGCCAATAATTTTTCCAAGAAAGTTGAAAATGTGGTGTAATAACATGTATAGACCTCTCCAAAAGGAACTCACCTTTATTTGTGTATCTCCTGTGTTGGTGGTTCTGCATGAGCCAACACTGGAGGCATGATGCTGGGTGGGGTCTGTGAAGAACAAATCAAAGAATTTGATCAGAGCAAGGTGAGATTTTACACCAGCTGTCTAGATAATAGGCATCAGACAGGGTATACAGTGTGTGTGTAGGCACCAAGACCTTCAGAGCACTGACCATTAGCTGGATTTTAAAAGAAGAAGTGGAGGTTGATACTATTGAAACAGATTACCATGGAAAACCCTTTAAGCCATGTCTGCATCTGAAAGGACAGTGTTAAGGTAATTTTCTACTTTACGCACAAAAGACAGTAGTACTCAAGTGCAGTACTTTAATTTTGATTTTTTTCTTTTGTTTCATTTTGTCATCTCATATCTTGTACTTGATTTAGTTCAGAGGCTCTTTTCTGTTACGTGTACCGTTTTTTTTCCTCTGTCTCTAAATGTAGGTGGTCCGACCATACCAGACGATGTCCAATCCCATGAGCAAGCTGACAGTGCTCAACAGCATGCATTCTCATTTTATTTTGGCTGACAATGGTACTACTGGTAAATATGGAGCAGAGGTAAAGCTTCGTAGACACCTGGAAAAGCACATTTCACTTCAGAAGATAAATACAAGTGAGTAACATGTTGCTTGTATTGCTTTATAATTGCAAAAACCAGTCAGTATAAAGAAGCAATAATACTGCACATTTGGGGGAGTGGTTCTACTGTCTGTGGTGACCATGATCTAAGGAAAGCAAATAATGAACAAAGATAGTAAAATTTTATTTTAGAGTGCAGTGGGGTTTAGACTGCACAGCAGAAATAGCTGGATTTATTTCTGCTAAGTTTCAAGCAGTATTTGCTAAGTTTCAGATTCCACTCAGGTCTTTGGTAGCCTCTCTTCCTTAGAACTGTGTACAGTTAGGTTCCTCCTTCATTTAGTAAAGAATAAGGTGAAATTAGTAGTTACAGAAAAGGGTAACAAAATGTAAGGGGGAGGTTTTCATTATAAAGGTTTTGCAGGTTGAAGAGACACTGATATTTATAGGCAGTGAGAGTGTTCCATAAAAGTACTGCTATACCTTTGCACTGTGTTTATTAGTTTCTCCTAGGCAGCTGTCATTAGCCAAAGCCAGAAGCTGTGTTATGAACTTAGGTGTTCCTTCCACTTCATCTTTTGCAACCCTGATGATATCACATCATGACCAGACTGAAGCCCCAGTTTTTCTCTCAAAGTTATGTATTTTTCTGTTCATGTACCACTTTCCAACCTAAAAGAAAAAAGTAGTCACCTAAGTAAGCATTTCTGCATGGATAAAATAAAATATGATATCTCAATACTAGCATTATTATTTCTGTAGTGTACCCACGCTTGATGCTTGATGTAGTGTACACATGCTTTGAGATGGAGACTTAATTTCAATTACTGTTTTGGTCTTTCCAATAAACATCAGTGTTGTGCCTCCATAAGATTTCTTTAGAAGTAAAACAGATCTAGTTTTTCAAAAGTGATCTTATGCAGCCTTTCTGCTAAAAACTCTCTTAAAACATGCAATTTTGAGGAATGGTGGAACTTTTTGTGAAACGGGTACATGAAACTGGAATGATACTAGGAAAATCATTTAGCTCTCAGACATCAGATGACAAGGAATTACAGGCAGGCCCAATTGGGTGAACATAAGCTAGAACGCTCTTCATGTTTGATAAAGTTTTCTGTATGATGAATACAATCTTTAAATTAAAATGTTGTGCCACTTACAGCCTTCAACAGCACTGCAGGAGCTCCACTCACTACAGGCTTATTGTTTTTAGGCTATCACAGTTACATTGTGTTTTCTCAGTGAGCACTATGTAGATATGCACAAAATGCATGCACCATGAGCAGTGGGTGCATGCCTGGGAGCTTCCTTAGAAAATGAAGATGGTGTAATCTAATCCTTGCTTGACCAGCAGCAAAAAGGCACATTTGAAAATGGCATATCATGAAAATAATAAAATTGTGGCATAAACAGCAGTTATTTTGAAGGCCTTTAAAAGAAAAATGTGAGCTTTTACAGTTTACATCACAACATTTTGGTGGTAAAATCTTATCTTAAAAAATAAATCTCTTTAGAGAGATTTAACTAAATTCAGATTTGGTCAAGAGGCTTGTCTTTTAAAAAGTGACTGATGAATGAAACTACAGACTTTGGTGTTTCAAGTCGAATGCTTGCTTGACTTCTTCAAACATCTAAAAAATGAAGAACTTCTCTTCTGTGGTTTCTTTCTGCAGTATGCCCCACAAAAAAAAAGTAAGCATCCTCCTTTTCACTTTCCTCTGTGACAGAGACTGTCCACCATTTAAGCACTCTCTCCCTTTCTCTCTTATAAACACAAAGATACTTGGATCTCACAGCACTTCCTCAAAACAGAAATGTGAAAAAATTGTTCAAAAAGAAGCCTGCCAATAAGATTTGTACATCTTGTTTCAGTGGCATCCAGAATGTTTCTGCAATGTTTTGTTTTTCTTTGCTTTAAAAGAGGTTGACTGAGTCCTGCCCACACTCTAGTTATTAGGAAGTTCACCATATGGATGAGAAAGACCACCTGCCTTGTTGGGTCAGCCAAACAGATGGCCAATTTCTGATGCTTTTCTTTACCCTTATTTATAGCAGAGCAATGTAGATCCTCCATCCTGTGCATGACAGGGCATTGCTGCCAAGAGATTTTTATCCAAATGGGAGTCTGTGCAACCATGCATCTATGTCTTTACTTACCATATTCCACTGGCAAGCATGTGGAGTGGGGAAAAACACTGACATCACAATTTTCTCTGTGAGAGACTCAGGAAAAGGTGCAATTTTYAGTTAATCACTAAAAAAGAGAGTGTGCTCTAGAAAACAGAACAGATTTAGGAACTCATTAAAAATTGATACTTTTTATTTCACAGCCTACCCCGCAACAATAGTGCTGAAAGTAGATTTCATTCTTATTTTTAAGCCTGCCTGAGTTTTACATGCTAGACTTGTCATTTCTTCTTATCTGTTTTCCTTTGCTTTAACTTTGTTTTTCTCCAGTGCAGTGATAGCTCTGCTGGATATTTGGGGGTCACATATAGTTCAAAAAGGGAAGCTTTAAACTTGTTCTCATATACTAAAGACTCAGAAAATGGCATTCTCTTCATATAGACTACAATAGTGGCAGTTTCTTTTATAAAATTTAAGACTAAATTGGGTCATTAAATATGTCAGATAATTCTGGTAGTCCTAGCTTTTTTTATTCCTAATATGGCATCATTATTAGTTATTCAGCAGTATCCAATTTCTTGAATCAGTGTACTATAAAATAAAAATAAGAACAGGAATAATATTAGGAAGAAGAAGAAGAATCTCCAATTATGCCCCTTACTAACACTAGGGAAAATATTTTATGAAGTATTCTGTTTTCCACTGCCTTTTTAGGTTTTACCACTTGTATTGCTCTTATTCTGTCCTCAGCAAATACTCAGGAACTAAAAAATAGTTTTCAGAAAAGCAGAGGGTGACATTTGTGGCCCTGAGCATGCAAGTTCAGCACAGAGTCACTCAATTGAGCAACTACCTGGAGGTTAATTTGATGCTTTAAGGCTCAGCACAGGTTTTTCTTATTTTCACAAAGGAAGACTATTTTAACACAGCCCAGCAACCATCTCTTGAAGTGAACCTCAAGTTGTCTCAAAGTCCTGGAATTTCAAAGTGCATCATTTTGTAGCATGAAATGTTGAAAATAAGAACTTTTCTAATAGTGTTTTAAGAGTAAAAAGAAATATTCAAAGTGATCTAATCAGAAATGCTTCTGGTTTCCAATTCAACAAGTATTTGGGTCCTGGACTTTTTGCAGAATTTTCAAGGCACAGAGATCACTTGAAATATACACTGGAAGGAAGGAAAGATATCTTTGTAGCCATCTCTGACATAGAGTTTATTTGTATAGCATTACATGGTTAATTCAATATCTCATGTAAAAGTTTTTACATTGAAATGTAGAGTCCATACTATTCAAAAATGTTGCATTAATGAGCAGAAGATTCTCAGGATAAGGGTATAGAGATTTTTAACACAATAAAATTCTCGATAGGAAGATGCAGGAATTGGAGGGCAGCTGTGTTTCCATTTCTGGGCTCTCCTTATACTGTTCCATGGCAGGAAGGGATCCACAGCATGTCAGGCTGATGTAATCCACCACTGCCAGTTTACTGATTTCTGATCCACTGCTTCTGGAACTGCTCAAGAGACTAAACTCTGTCTCATTGCCTTGGACACAAGACAGCTCACAGCTGTCTATAGAATGACAGATTACACGTAGACTGGAACAGACTTCTGAAGGTCCCCAGTGTGTCTCTTCTCAAAGAGAAGTATTTGCAGTGCTGGGTAAGTTTATCTATAGCATAATTTGACCAACGACATCCAGTAATTAATATTAAACCTTCTTCTAGCTGATAACCTCCTATATTAATAGTCAACCTAGTCCAATCTATAAGGACTCCAGCAAAAGGTTTACAAACTTTCCCCAACTCCATCACCAGTGTGTTATCTGAAGCTCAAAAACTGCTATTTTTGGACATTTTCCCTTCAGAGAACCTCACCCTCTCAAGAAAAATATGGCTCAGACACCTTTTTAACATCACTGCAGGTTGTAGAACAGGTATAGGATAATTCCTTAGACTCCTTTTCAAAAGGTTAAACAAGCACTGCTGTCTCGAACTCTCCTCCTTAGGCATATGCATCTTTCCTCTGGATCCTTGCCAGTTTCTCCTCGTCCTTCATGGGTAGTCCAAACCTGCATCCAGTGCTTCAGCAACAGCCCTGCTAGTGATGAACAGAGTGAGCATGGGGCAAGGGCCCACACTTGACACACTGGTCTAATGTAGCCCAAGTGCCTGGAATGCTTCATGTGCACCAAGAGCATGCTGGTGCCTCACATTCATACAGTGGGCACTCACTCTAACCATCTAAGGATATTATTATCTGATTAGAACAAAAGATACAAGTTTTACTCTGAACAGCCATCATTTACATTGGAATTATTTTTTAAGAATTAACACAGAAAAACTGCAATTTATGTGGGGTTTTTCAAGTTTGGACTTGATTTTCCTAAATATCATACAAGTCCTTACTGTCTTTGAGACCTAAAATCCATTTAAAACAATGAAGTCTAATTGATTATCTTTATAAAAATAACTAAAAGTCATGAGACATCCATCCTCAGGACATAGTCTGCCATGATGTTGTAGGCCTATGATTTAATTATTCCTTTTCTAAAGTTCATGTGCATCCCTCAGTGTCATCTTATCTGCTCTATTCCTTGGTTTGAGTCATTCTGAAGTGCTGTGTTTCAATGCTAAATATTATTCAGAAAGAAAACAAGGACTTTCTTATTTTCTTTTTCTCTTCCCCCTGATGCCTGAGAAGTCTTCTGTACATTGCAAATTTTTTTCCCTTCACAACTGCTTTTTCCAAAATATTGTATACTTAGACCTTCTTTCTAATGGGTCACAAAGGTGCAAAGAAATGTTTCCAAAGAAGCTGTTTGGATTTAAAAAAAAAAAGGCAGAATAATTTTCACCAGTATGGTCACTGGTTTCAAAATGAATGCATATCTTATAATCACTCAAGATGTGAAAGTGCAGCTAGTCTATTTTTCCCCATCCTGTGGAAGTACTAGTGGTCAATACAGTACAAGAACTTAATGTGTCACCAAACAGATGATGTAATCTATAAACAGAGAAAGGAAATAAATGAAGCATCTAATTACTAGAGATTACCTGTTGCAAATTCTGCAATTATAACATTCCTGGACACTAGCAAACTATTTTTTTCAAAGAGCTGTAGAATGGCCTGGTCATTTGTTAAGATGTACTTCATTACCATTTCTGCAGAACATTGCTGAGTAATGCAATAGGCACATCAGTTGTGCCTTGAACCAGAAATATAAAAGAAATCTGTCTACAAAATGTGCATTGGAAGCTACAAGTTATAAAATATTCATTCCTGCTACTCCACAGATGGTTAGATTAGAGTAATTACCAATGTAGCAACTCAGATAATACATTTGATATGAGGTCTGTTAATCATTTTCCAACAAAGTCCAATAGGTTGACATGCCATGGGTTTCACTCATTTTGTGATTACACAGAACAATGTTTTCTCATTAACAAGTGTTAGAATTACTTCATATTACATATAAAGGGCCTCTACCAGCACTTGCAGAATCTTCAAAAATC
The DNA here is from genome assembly GCA_014549065.1 of Cardinalis cardinalis. Lineage (NCBI taxonomy): Eukaryota > Metazoa > Chordata > Aves > Passeriformes > Cardinalidae > Cardinalis > Cardinalis cardinalis. The sequence goes on from JACDOX010000213.1 coordinate 845,792, forward strand.
CTCCCTAAAGCTTCTCCCTTTTGGCTCCAGATTCATGTTTGCAGTTTTATAATACTCATTTAATTTCATTCCTTCTGTTTGCACTATTTCCTTCCTTTCACGTGGTATAGTTGTTAGTATTAACTGACTTTTTATTGGGGCTCAAAGTATTCTCAAGTCTTTAAAGAGCTTACAGCATGGCTGCCAAGCACTTGCATCACAAATGCTTACTTTCCTTCTTCATGGGAGTGCTCTTACTGGAGCAGAGGAGCAAGACAAGGACACAGATTATTTATATATATAATTATCATTGCACATTGCATGTATGAACTCTTTTAATCTGAATGAAAGGTGTTGTGAATTAATAAGAATGTTAAATGTTTTTCTTTAAAAGAACACATATAGTTTTGTCAGCAGAATCAGAATTTGGACATGACGCGTAGGCTAGCATAGTCCACCACAGCACAGCATAGAACGCACTCATAGCATGTTCTTGTGTGTGTATAACCATTTGGTGAAACATACAACCATTGTCTATCTTTTGTGTACATTTCATGTCTTATACCACATATGTGTCAGTAACGAAATTTGTGTTCAGCATGTCTTAGGAAGAAATGTGTCAGGAAATGGCAATGTAGTGGTTCAAAGAGCAGAATAAGCTTTGTGTGATATTTGCATACCTGACAAATGGTCTTGAAAACATACTGACGACATGCTAATGACGTTTTATTTTTAGATTCAGATATTTAATTACATTGAAGGCTTTGTACATCAAAATATTAAAATCTTCATCAGAAGACTGTCAGAATTTTTCATTCTCTGTAATTCTCTGACAGAGTTTTAAAATTCTTAACATTTGCTTTGGAAATACATGGAGTCCAGTCAGTAAAGCAGTGATGTTCAAATCAGGGTTAACAGCTACCATCATAGATTAAAATGTAAAAAGATGCAATGTTTCCTCTAATGATTTAAAAGATGATTCCATACTTGTTAGATTTCTGACATTTTATAGTATTAGACACAGCCTCAGAGAAGGAAAGAGGCAGGTGAAAAGAACAAAATGAGGCAAAAGGGCTTCACTAAAATGAGGAATGAATGTAATGAGCATATGTAATGTTACCTAGCTAGCAGGAGCCCAGGCTGTGCTGATGAGGAGGGAAGACTTTTTTTCTGCTATTGAAAACTTTTCATAAAATTTGCTACCACTTTCTTCAGATAGAGTTATCTGGAAAAAAATAAAAAGGCAAAGAAAAAAAAGCTGTTTTCTTAGATTTTTAACAATTCCATTTCCAGGAGAGCCAGAAATAATGTAAAAACATTATTTGTTATTTTGATTTGTAACAAAAAATATACTTGAAACAAGAATATTGAGCCAGAGGATGTAAAGGCAGTGTCTCTTTAAGTGGAAATAGACCCCTTCAAAAAAATCAGAAAGTTTGAAGTAGTTTTCTTTATTTTGTATCTTTCATAAACTTTTCAACCTTTTATAAATCTTTTAACCTATATACTCTATAGCCTTTTTGAGCTTACAAGAACCACTTTACACTGCTAGGTCCATTCCTGAGCATTGAAGCATATTAATATTTCTGAGGAAGATGACCACACCAAATCCTCAGGGTGTGTAGATCCACCCTGGGAAACTAATACTCTTCTTTTGAGCAGTGCGTTTCTGGAGGAATTGTCTCCCAGACCACAGAGGACTAAATGCAGAATTGTACTGTTCATTATCGTGCTGCAGTTATTCTCATTTTAAACGTGCCATTTGGTGCTGAAGGTTTGCTCTACCTCCACTATATGTTGTTTGAAAAACAGACAGACAGTAGGCATTGGAACCTGTGGCCTTATATTTAATCTTTCTTCCTTAGAGAGTTGGTTAATGTAGTTGAGTTTTAGTAGGCCTGTGAGAAAAAAATTACCTCTGAATAAGAAATTGATAGATAAAGCTGGGTCATTTGATTAGGTAGAGAAGACAGTTTAGACAGTATAATATGTCAACAGTATCTGTTCATGTGACCCGTGGACTTCCCTTTGTCATCCTATGCCTGAGAATATATGAAGGGGGCTGGGGAGGCAAAGGGACGTTCAACTGTCATCACTGGCACCTTCTCTGACCATTACATCATCATCAAATGCATTGGAATTCTCATTTGATTCAGATTTTTCCTTCATGTCCTGCGTAGTCTTAGATGCATTTTCATAGCTACATGGCTGGGAAGATCTAGGTACAGACTACTTTCTAGGAGAAGAAGTCTACTTCAAGATCAAAAATTTGACTACTGTGAAATTTCAGTAAACCCCAGAACTTCTTGAGGTTTTGACTCATTTCAGATTTTGCTAGAGATTGGAAACTTGAGTTTTTTTCATGAAAAGCATCGTGATGTTTGTTGATCAGACACTGAAGACAAACATATCTCAGAAGGAGCTGACAAAGCACAATGTTAAAAGTCATTATTGAAGCACTCAATAGATTCATGCAAGTGGATCTATAAATTCCTTTCACAAACTTGACTTTAAACAGATGAGTTTGTTTAAAGCATGTGTTTTCATATGATTCATATAGAAGAAAAAGAGTACAGGTGATTTCAGCTCCCTAATTTTTGGATGTTTTAGATTTATTGAATTCATAAGGCTGCAAAACTAAGAAAAATTATTTTAGGATTAATCCACTTCAGCCAAATTTCTGCTATTCTGTATCTCACCTATTGTAGTTTCCTGAAACAGGTGAGAATAAGGGATAATTTTCTAGATTGCATAGAGACAAATATGTTGAAAAGTAAGAAAATATGACAAGGAAAAGCACCTCAATATATCATAAGAGGTAATGTAGAATTTGGTTGAGTTACAATGCTATAGCTTTTGAAAGTGCTGCCTACAATATGTGGTAGTGCTCACATCCAAAGGGAGCCAGGGAAAGCGCCAGGGAGGATCAGAGAGAATGTGAGAATTTCTGAAACTATAGTTGCTCCTGTGTGTCTTGGGCCATTTCCTACAGGTGATGAGCTCCAAGAGTGAAATCTGTTAGGTCCTCTGGCACTACCCTAATTAGCAGTTGACTGCGAGGACAGATAGGGAAAGTTTTGACTGAAATCCACAAAGGTTCTTTTGTGTGTGTGTGTGTGTGTGTGTGTGTGTGTGTGTGTGTGTGTGTGTGTGTGGGTTTGTGTGTGTGTGTGTGTTTGTGTGTGTGTATGTGTGTGTGTGTGTGTTTGTGTGTGTGTGTGTGTGTCTTTGAACTTGAAGTGCCAGCTTTGAACTACATATTGCCATTTTATCCAAGTGGTTGCTTGGATGCTTGTAAGGCTCACAAATCCCAGGGTAGAGTCTTACATAGGCCCTTCTCATGTCACATTTTTTCTGAGGACTCTCTGAACTTTATGCTTCTGCAAAGACAAGTAAAAAAATCAAAATAAGATACCACAAATCTTTTCTCGTTACCATGCTGAATTTCCTTTCAAGAAGTTTTTAGGATCAGTCTATTATTAAATGAAGATATGGCTCCAGATGTCAGGTCTATAGATTTGTCTGTCAATGTCAGGTCTGGCAGGATGGCAGATACATCAGTAGGTAGATTTAGAGAGGTGAGAAAGGAGCACTGAACAAATAGACATGAGAATTAAAGTATCAAGGTAGAGCAGAAGAGAAAGGAGAACAGACTGGGACAAAATAATACAATCATACTCCTAGCAAAGATGAGGTAAAAGAAGATTATGGATTAAGCAGAAGGAGATAGAGAGGAAGTGAAAATGTGATTGGGCTACCAAAAGGAAAATAATAAAGATAAGAATGCAGAATGGATGTGAGCATAACAAGGAGACCAAGGAGAATGAATGGAAACTACAAAGGCAAAAAACAAAGCCGAACAAAATAAAATTCAATAGTAGTGATTTTAAATTGTATTTGGGAGGCAGGAAAACAAAAAGGAAATTACAGCAAATGATAGTCAACAAGCCTATAGTAGAAATGTCAAAAAATTAATTGAAAAGAAAACATAAGTCAAATTGTTGTGAGCTTCTCTTTTTAGTGGTGGTTGTGTATCATTCAGTCACACATAATCCTCTAGTTCTGTGAATTTCAGAAACACAGCAAATATTCTTTGATTTTTTTTAATTGGCTTTCCAGATCAGTTTGATTTCTTTAGACATAGAGCTGGTAATGAGTCTCCAAAAATTGGATGTTCCCCTTAATTTCTGAATACAAAAAACTTTTAAAGGTACTCAGAAAAGAGTAGAATGACTTTGACCTCTTTTTTTTCTCTCTCTCTTTTTTTTGTTTTGTTTTGTTTTTTAATCTGTGAATTTCTCTCCTTTTGTTATGCAACAGTTCTTGAAGGGCTAAAAGAAATACTCCTCTTGTCTTTGCCACACCTGGAATAAGAGGTTCTGCTCTAGTGAAGATGTTTGAGAAAAGGGATGTGGAAAAGGAAAAGCTGACTAAAAAGTGGAGCTATGTGAAATTAGATTTGAACTAGATGTGATGTTTGGGAGATGTTCCTGTACTTCTGGGTAGTAAAACCCAGCATTCTTTCCCATCATCCTGTGAAAGCAAAATCCATTCCCTTTTTTCCAGTTATGATCACTTAGTAATGTAATTGTTCTAGTGGTAAGCATATTGCAGCTGTGATTTGGAGAACTGGAGCATACAGATACATTGTATGTGCAGGTGATCTTATCTCTTTGCCTTTTGCTATTGATATTTTAGCCAAAAAGGTGTCATACACATTAGAACGTGTTTCCAAAAAGTTTCCTGAAAACAAATGCCTAGAAAAAAGACCCAAGTTGCAACGTTTTTCAGTGTAACCTAATATGAAGGATCTGGATTATTTTATGATGTTCTGTTATCACTTAGCCTTTCTGAGCTAGTTGGGACCATAGGGAGTACCACATAGATGTCCAGAGGTGAAGCAGACACATTTGTGTGGTCAAACCTTTTAATGACTGTTATGAATTCAATATAAATTATTTGAATTTGACTTCATTATAAATTTTAAATCTATTTGAGCATCACTTACCTGCTGTATTAACAGCCAAAGAGTAATTTTTTTTGACTCTGCATCACTGTAAGGCAAATATTGGTTGAGAAATTTAAAATTATTTTCCCCACTCTTTTAGGCTTACACCAGCTCTTCTGCTTATTAAGATTCCAAGTCATGTTTAATTGTTTTTCCAATCTGTGTAGGTAGATTGCACTAGGATATATCTAGGTACTATGTAAACACTTGGACTGAAATGTTTCTGGAAGGCACAGGTTTCATGTGGAGTTTCTTTCAGCTGTTGTTAATACATCACGCTGCTGCATACTCTGCTTGTCCCCTGGAGCATGACAATAGCCTAGAAACTGGACTTCTAAGACAGACTTCTTGAGCTAAGGACTTTCTTTATATTTCTTTAACCTACCAGAACTGTGAAATTCTAATATGAATTTCAAGACACCTTAAGCCTCTCTAGAAGGAAATGCTATTTTGCAGTGTTTCAAATACAAATGAATAAGGTTTATTAATCAATTTCCCCTCAAAAATCATAGTTCATCATATATGTTTAGGTTAAAACTAAAGTCAGATTTGATCAAAATGTAGTTTAAAGCTGGCTAAGTTCTTGTTACCGCATCAGTATTGTTATTGAGCTTCACGACAATTTTATCAATCATCCACTGACAATTAAATGAGATTTTCTGCTAAATACCTCAAGTAAACAATCCTTGCATTAAAAGGCACTGTAGTATATAACCTCATCTGTTGAATTAATGGCCTGTATCTGGGAACATGTCCTCTGTTTGATGCAATTAAAGTTTTTTTTCATTATGGAGCATTTGTGCAAAATGGTCTGTGTGCCTTTCCATTCACTGTGCACTGACAAACACTTGTAGGAACTCTAACACAGCTAAATCTGTTGATTTATATTTTTGGATTTGTTTGTTTGTCAGTCAGTAAGGGAGCATTGAGTTTACCACTCACACAAGCCACTATCCTAGGAGAATTTTGCAGTTATAAAGGTAGCTCTTTTCCACAAGCCGCAGATCCTTTGCAGGATGTTCACAAGGTAGTGGTGCGAAACCTGAGGTATGATGACCAGCAGAGAAACCTGCTAATTTGTGTACCCCACCATCTGCAGTACATCTAGGTCCAGGAAGATTTAGCAATCTGTGGACCTGGAGAGTAGGCCTTGATCATGTAGAGGCTCCTTGATCATGCAAATACACCTGCTTTCCTGAAGCCCTGTTGAACCCTTCCAGATCAGTGATGCCTTACACATCCCTGTAGATGCGTAGGGTAGGCTCAGGTTTTCTAGGAAGGCTGAGAGTCCTGTTTCTACGGTGCACAGATGAGCAGTGTGTGCCTCGTTAGGAAAAGACGTTGAGCTGTCAGGTTGACTGCTCATGCACTGTGTGAAGGTTTGTGCAGACTTACTCTGCCCCTCCTGTGGGACAGTTTGAGCTCTCTCAGTATGTCCACAGTCTTATGTGTAACCTTAAGCCTGATGTTCTTCCATTGCATACAGCCTCTGGAGATCTGGCTCTCCAGCTGCATGTTGCGCATGAGGTGTGACACATTTCCAGCTGTATGTCACTCCTGTGATAGCTGCTGTGCAGTAACTCCTCCAGCAGGACAGACACAGGCCCCAACATCCCAAACAAATCTGAATAATTACCAAATTCTGCAGTCAAAATTTCCAGGTAGAAAAAGGAAATTAATGTAGGACAGCTCACACCAAAATGTCTGACCTGATGAAGGAGCAAAGGTGGCCAGCAGGAAATCAACTCAGATGTGCCTAACACCATGCAGTGTTTTGATACTGAAATTAGACACATTTCTGCAGGTTGGTCAACGAGAGAGCCTCTGTTTTATCTGACTGAACTCAGGGCTGAACTTACAGATAGTATACAGCATAGTGATACGTCCCAGTTACTCCTAAAACCATGCTTAAAAACATGAGTAGTAAATGAGGCATTTTATTCACTTGTTGTTCTATAAAAATGTGGGTAACTCATGCTTAGCTCTTCACTAAAAGAAGTAGTAATAATTTATAAGGCAGTTATACATTATTTATAAATATACTCACAGTGTAAAATATTAATACTTTTCCAAGAACTGGGAAAACAAAATCAGGCTTCCACAAAGTATAGTAGATTTTTTTAGTCCCTTTTCACACAACACAGACATTTATGTAGCTTTTCCTTCCTTCCATTTCAAAATACATTCATTTTTTCTAGTATATTATTTTAATTTACATATTTATGCACTACAGCTGTGTCAAGGGTAAAATGATGGAATTTTCTGTATGTTAACAGGAAGGCCTACAAGTGCTATTTGATGCACATTGGGAAAAATGTTCTGATGTGTACATACCTTCCTGGAATCACAATTGTTGAAAGGTCTCACTGGCTCTGCTACTGACCACAAAGGCAATAACACGGTAATGAAGGTTTAAGCTGACTACATAAAACTTTTGCACAATATTACAGTCTAATTTCATCAGCAGTACCTGACACTGTGAAATACTAAGCAGGCTAATCTACGCTGCAAAAATCCATACTTACTGAAATACTGAAAATGCAAGTTATTGTTTTAGAAATCAGTATAGTGCTGAGCCTCAGGTCTTTGGTACTTTTTTCTTTTTGTATGAATCATTATATTGAGTTATTGAGCTGCAGACATCTTGGTATAAGTAGCTACATTTTTTTTTTGAAATGAATATAATGTCATAACTAATTCAAATATGATTGAGAATATCATAGAAAGCTGAGGATGTGGTAATTCCCATTTACCCATTTTTTGAAATTCTGTGGTACTCAAGCAGGCATGACCTTTTGTTATTTCACCATGTCTATTGACTTTCTTTCATGCATTATATTGCATAAAAATAATGACTTATTTTTCTCTATTCTATTAATGAAGTCCTGAGAGGCTACCTGTACTTTTGGATTTATAGCAGAAATATTAAGAATTTAATATGTGAATTGAAGAGCTTACTAAATATTAACATGCCAGCTAGTATGAGATGTTTCCCACATACCTGCTATTGGATACAAACTTAATATTTCTTTTTAAAATCTGAGAGAAAAAAAATCTCCTGTCTGTCTAACAAATTATTTTTAGTAACACAGAATAAAAGTGCAGAGACCACTCTTAAGTAGGAAGACCTTTGATTTTGCAACCAGCTATTTTTCATCTTGAACTATTATTTAACTAAGTCATAAACATCACAGTGATAACACATTAGTCAGCATTCACAGCCAATTTCAAGTCCACAGATATACTGCTAGACAAGAAGTTTTCTTCCTTCCAAAAGGAGAAGGAAAAAAGGCTTTTTGAAACCAAAGCTCATCCTAGAAATGCTTTAGAAATTGAACTAATTAAATTTAGAAATTAATCCTCCATGTAATTATCAGATGACCATAATTTTTCAGATACTTAAAAATTATTCACCCAAACCTAAAGTGTTTCTCTACAAGGAATATTAAAAAAAAGCTGATTAATATGTAATTTAGTGCCTTCTAGGAAACAGAAGAAAGTCCTCAGATATGTAAAAATGAGTTGTACTTTCTGTGTTTGGATGACAACACCAAATGATAGTCTTTCCTGATAATAGTGCATTGCCCTGTACCAAAAAAGGTTCTTTGCAGTTTCAGATTGTGCAATATTTTAGTGTAGTGTGTTAAAACAACTCCCTTTCCAGTTAATAAAATGTGAAGCATACATTTTTTTAAGGTTGTATACTTTTAGAGTATTTATTAGTGAAAGCAACAGTTTTATTGAAGATAGTCCAACAGGATGAGTGCTATCCTTATTTTTTTCCCAGACTAAGGCAATTTTTTTGGTAAATTTCACAGAAACATGTGAAGAGAAAACTTTTTCCTTGTTGATTTATTGGACTGCCCATTATAGTGCTTGGCATAAAGTTCCCATCTTGTGGATGTGTGCTAGGAAGCAGCAGTTCCATTACTGTAGTCCAGTTTTATGCCAGCAAGGTTTCATTTTGGCACTGCCTCCTTTCTGACAATCTCAACTCAAGCGAGAAACTCTTTTGCAATGGCATCCTTGACATTGTAAGGAATGTATTAGCTCTGCATTTAGCATCTCACCTCACAGCCTGCCATTGTCTTTCCAAATGAAGTGTCTGAAACCAAAGGCTCCCTGTGGAGGCACTGCCAGCCCTTTCTTTGCAGACTATTGTTTACTGTGCATGAACAAGCTGAAATAGAGCTCTTACAAAGAATTTCTAATTATTTTATTTCTGAGGTGAATTAATGGGAAACAGATTTTGATTAGCAGTTTAAAAGAGGTCCATGAGATACCTTCTTCTCAAAGTCAGAGGTTCTTGCTGGCATCACATGCTAATGTTCCCCAAATTGTCCCAGTGTTATATTAAAGCAAAGCACAGTCAGTTCTCGGTTTCATATCATCATAGTTATAAATGCAGGGTTAGTATAGTCAGTCAGTGTCTTCAGACACACTGAAATTTTTCTGCAGACTCTCTGCATTAATTTCCAAATTCCTTATATTTAGCAGCAGGGAAGCATCCAGGAATTTTTAGTATCAGGATATCTAAAAGTTTAGTTCAAATATACTCTGCATTTTGGCTGAGAGTTATTGAGCTGCAGACATCTTGGTATAAGTAGCTACATTTTTATTTTGAAATGAATATAATGTCATAACTAATTCAAATATGATTGAGAATATCATAGAAAGCTGAGGATGTGGTAATTCCCATTTACCCATTTTTTGAAATTCTGTGGTACTCAAGCAGGCATGACCTTTTGTTATTTCACCATGTCTATTGACTTTCTTTCATGCAGTGGACACCATTACTGCTCAGAAATTAATTATCATAAATCCGTGGAAGTTCATAACATTAGGATTAAGACAGCTGTAATCAAGAGAACGTTCCTGAAAGCCATAAGTTGATATACTTTGAATAAATATCAACAAAGTGCCATTAACTGATTTAAAATATTATTTTTCTTCCAAAAATTAACTGGAATAATTTGCCCGCCAAAATAAAGAAACAGTAGATTTTTCCAAACCAAAATTATTTATGGAGAACAATGAAATGTAAAATAAAAAATCATCTATTTGCTGAAACCAGAGAGAATTTCCCAAATGAAAATGAGATATAGACATCAAGTTTGTGTTTAAATCTTTACTTTTTGTCTCAGAAAGAAATGTGCCAGATGATAAAACAGTTTCAGTTCAATCTGGAACTTAATTGTATATGATGAACCAAGGTTCACATGACCTTGGGTGGGGGTTTAAACTTAAAGCTACAGAGTTTCATTGAAGTCTGAACTGGAGAAAAGTTATTTTATTTTACTAGCCTCAAATTAGAAGATTGTTTTCATGCTGAATGTATATCTAAAGAAGCAGAGTACAGAAAAATTGCCATCTGATTAACTACAGTGAACACAACTGGAACACTTGCAGAGACCTTTTATATGCCAGGCAACTCTTGTGACTATAAAGGCTTAAATTTAAAATATATATATATATGTTTAAAAAACTTATAAGGAAAATCAAAGTTGCAGGAGAAATTTTAGATGTGTTTTCAAATGGCCCAACAAGGCAAAAGTAGTTCAGCTATTTAGTCTAACCATAATTATTTATATTATGAGAATTATTTGTCTGGTAAAAAACACTGGGAATGAACAGAGTTCCAGCAGAAGGACAGAACCTGACTCAGGAACAGTTTGAGATTCACAACACAGCTGCAATTATGATGATTGGTGAGCATCAGAGCATAATTTCAATACAAAAAGTTTTTCCTTTTAGTCTTACAAGACTGTAAAGACTTCACTCCTCTGATAACCAAAAATCTTCTGAATGCCATCTAAAACTGTTAATTTCTAATGTCCTGTGTGTCATGGTGATGTTCAGTCATGGAGTCTTTTCTCTCCTAATTTGCTAAGGAAGATGAGTCAAACTCCTTGTATCTTGTTTCATAAGATGACATCTTTATTCCCCATACACTTCTTTTGGCTTTTTCCTCCATTCATTCCGGCTTGTTCTTTCTGAACAAGCCTGAGCACAGGTACAGATAGTATTTTGGATGGAATTTCTGGAGTGGCTTGAACAATGGCACTGAATTGCCAATTTCCTCCTGAAAATGTTTTGCTGTGTGTATTCTAGTAGTCTTGCTATACCAAAGACAGTTCTCTTTTCATCAGCTTTTCGAGTATTTCCTCCTAATGAGTTCCTAGTTTACAGAAGGATTTATTAAACACCACATAAATGGCTTTGCATCTCAAATTGTGAACTTTCTCGATTTCTATTAATCCTCAATGTCATCCAGACTCAATTTGTCACATTACTAAGAGTACTTCTTATCTTATTAGCAGGTGTCTAGATTGGGTAGAACATCAATTCAGGGAAGTCCTTAGTATTATACAAAAAATTAACTCTTGATCTCTGTGCAAATCATCCTGTTAATCACCTTGTTATACTCCACCCCTCGTACACTCTTTCATTAGCCTACATTTTATAATTCTTCCTGTAATTTTCATAACATAAATAAGCAGCACACATTTTACTTTAGTTATATGATAAAAAAGCCACAGAAAAACAATAGAGACAAACATAGCAAGTCATGCTGAGAATCACTTCAGGAAACAAAATGTTTCCCTCAAAATGGTTCAAGAAATGCCTAGAATATCTTCCTGTTATATATACAAATTTAGTTTCTTTCATTCTTTCTTAAAGAATCATTTATCTAATTTTTGACAGTAATTCAAGTCCTTAAAATTATTGAAAACCATTTGATCTGTGAATATTTCTAGAGCATCTAATCAGATTTAATGCTCCAGCCTCACAGGCTTACCTTCGCTTTGGAGAATTGTATCCTCTCTAAATGAAAACTTCATCAGACGTATGAACGGTTGTTACATGGCTTTGTGCAACTTTTTTCAAACCCAGCTATTAATCGTGAAGGACATTATTTTTGTTTTTCCAGTGAAATGTCAGAATTTTGTGCAGAACATATATAGGTTTTCTTAGAAAAAGCTACTTGAAAAGGAAAAGAAGCTTCTGTCAGGAAAAAATTGCTAATAGAAAATGTTCAACTTCTGTTGCCGGAGTCCTTTTGAGTGCCCCAATCTCAGCTGGTCAAGAAGYGAATACCATAAAAGCTTTTTCAGCTATGTTAACAGCAGCCTGGCATCAAATTGCCTTTCTCTAAATCCACACAACTTTCCTGGCAGTCTTGTGTTACAACTTCTGCAGAGGGCTCCCATGTGATTACACCTAAAGTGCAAAAAATGAAGATGCCTCTCCTTTGGTTAACCACTAGTTCAGATCTCTTTGGAGCAGTGTACCTGGTGTGGGGTCTGCAAATCAAGAAATATGCTGAAAATTTGAGAGAATTCAGGGAAAAACCATGAGAATTACTAGAGTTGAAAAACAAATATAGAACTGACTTGCAAGAGAATGTGTTTATTTTGTTGAAGAGAAGGTTAAAGGGCTGCCCAGCTGCATCCTCAAAGTGGATCCCACACAGCAGGAAAAATATCATAGAGGTAATTTTGAAACAGCAAACAAAACTATTGGAAGACCCAATGATGGGAAGCTGACATCATGCAAAAGCTACACTACAAGCAAGATTCCAGTCTTGATTATGAACATGTGAGGAAGATATGCAGTAGTTTCTTTATGATTTCAAAACAAGATTTGATCTTTAAAAAAAAATCATGGTCTATTTAAACATAACTTTTGTATTTGAAATAGAAGATAATTCAAGAATATACTAGTTTATGCAGTGAAACTGAGGAGATGGCTACATTGGTCCCATCTGTCCTCACAATACCTGATTTACTGAATGCATTTTCTCTGACACTACACTGTACAGTCATAATGCAGTTATTTCAATCTGATTTTTTTTTTCTTCTGTCTTCTGTTATGTCTTCTTTGCCTTGCTGGCTTTGCATTTTTTTTTAATTTCTTTTTTGTTGCATTTATTTACTTAATTGTTTTGTGTGTGTTTGTGGTTTTTTTATCGGTTGGTTGTCTGTTTTGTGTTGTTTTCGTTTGGTTTGGTTTGTTTCTTTCTTTCTTTTGCTCCAGGGATTGGCCAAGGGGTTCCAGTGGTGGCCCTTATTGTGGAAGGAGGTCCCAATGTCATCTCCATTGTTCTGGAGTACCTGCGAGACACTCCCCCTGTTCCTGTTGTGATATGTGATGGCAGTGGCCGAGCATCTGACATCCTTGCCTTTGGCCACAAATATTCTGAAGAAGGAGGGTAAGTCATTTCATGACATATGTTCTTTCTCTATCCACAGGTTCAATTCAGTGGTAAAGTGGAACACAGAAAATTATTAACAATATTGCACAGAAACAGCACCTACCTCACATGGCCATTTCCATCTTTGATGTGGGTGAAATGCTGAAGGTATTCAGAACATAACAAAATAAGCCTTAAAACAAGCCTCATCTCTGAGTCTGCTCTGCTTCAGGCTGGAGAGTCCCAACTCCCTCAACCTTTCCTCATGTATGAGGTATCAAGTCCCTTCATCATCTTAGTGGCCCTGCTCAGACAGGAATAGCTACTCCAGCCCTGGAGAAAGCTACTCTGCAGTGTATCACCACCATATAGGAGATTGGTTATGATGGAAAAAATTAATCTGAGGACCCCTTCTTTGCACCCTCTTGCAGAAGTTTGGCTGTGCTCTTGGTCTGTTTCTTGGATAGGTCTTTCCCAGGCACCAGTTAACAASGACTTGGCCCTGCCTCATAAGGGATCAGTTTCAAATAAGGCTACAGGTATCCTAGATCAGCAGAGCAGCAGCATTTCCATTAGAAAATGCTGAAACTTTCTTGGTCCACAGCCTTGTGGCTGCCCTAACCCGTTCCTTACCTGACAGCCACAAGCACCCTCGAAGGGTTTCCAAGTGTTCAGCAATGATCGTGTACTTTTCCTCTCAGAAGTTCCCAAATCATAACTGAGTCTGATGCCCAGGGTAAAAAATAACAAATAAAGAGAAGATTTAACAATTTAAAAATATAAATCTGTAAACATTGAGCTCTAGACCAAGCAGTATTATGTCTTTTAGAACTAAATGTGATCATGAACCCACTCAACCTGAAACTCCTACTGGGAAACAGATCATTTTCCACAAATGCTTAAATCCATTTTATATTAAGATTCATGCTTAGTACAGCATTGCATCTGTGATACTTAAGAGTGTGGCAGGTTTCACTGAATCTTTGAGAAGTTGTTTCTCTGTTTTCAGTGACCTCACTGATAACACTCCACATTACCTTTTTCAAATATGTCATATCCTTGTATTTGTTGTGTACATCTACCTTGTCTGTGTTCTGATGTCACCATAAAAAAATACAGGAGGAGACCTAATTAATGTATTTGAATATATAAATGTGGCTTGTATGAAAGGCTTTTTACAAGGACCTGTAGTGACAGGACAAGGTGCAATGATTTTAAACTGAAAGAGGGTAGCTTTAGACTGGATATAAGTAAGATATTCTTCACTGTGAGTGTGAGGGACTGGCACAGACTGCCAAGAGAATTCCATCCCTGGAATTGTTTCTGGCCCTGTTGGATGGAGCTCTGAGGAACTTGGTTCAGTGAAATGTGTCCCTGCCCATGGAAGGGACATTGAAATTGGATGATCCTTAAAGATCCCCTCCATTCTATGATTCCGTGAATTTATGATGCTGTGGTTCCATTTCATCATCACAAACTCCTGCCTGTAGAAAAGGCAAGTAATAGTATCAATAGAGGCAGAACATGCAATTTCTTACCTGAAACTCTCATATCTGGCTTTGTGAAAGGTATTATTCTGTCTTACTATGGGTCTTGTTAATGTGGGGGATGTGGGGGTCCCATTCCAGATTGTTTCCTGCAACATTATCAACTAACAAAATTACTCATTTATTTCTGTTCACTTTGCACTAGATAGAATGCACAAACTATGAAATTTGCCAAACTAACCAGTGGAAATTTCTGTGTGTTCATCCTGGTTTAGAAAACATCAGTATGGCATGTAGTGATATTTTTAATAATACTAGAAGTAAAACACCAATACTATTATATTCATTAAAATATTTTATCCAAATGCATTAGACTTCAGCTATAAATTGGATCCATTTTTCCCATCTCTACCATATGTTTGAGTAGTGCTTAGCACTATGAGGAGAATGCCAAATAATTGCCATGTTAACTTAATTCAGCTAACAACTTTTTCTTTTGGATATAATCTAAGTAGGTTATACAAAACTGTTTATTAAACTCTAAATCAAGGTAGTACATCTAAGTTGCATGCAAAGTTCTGCAGTCACTGTGTAATCAGACTATCGAATCAAAAGCTTATTTTAGTTCTGGCCACGTGTCAGAAGCAAGGTGTTCTCTGAGACACAGCATATCTTCCAGCTGCTATGGACTGGGTATCTAATTTAAATAATTCAAAACTTAGATCAGTAATGGCAGAAACAAACTCACTTGCATGTTTATATTACTATGCTTATTTTGCACAATCTTAAATTCTAACTCAGAGCAGGCCAACAAAGATTAATTTTCTACCCATAAAAATGTGTGTGTGTGTCTACTAAGCACTGCTGTGAGTTCTGTGAGATTTTGTTAATTTGAAAGTTTGTTTCCATGGGGAAAATAACTATGTCTGGAAATGACAGAGAAAAAATACATCTCTCTGCTTGAGTTTTGATCAGTGTTGTGCCAATCCATCCATTTAAAGAATTCTTTAGTGTACTGAGCAGTTGCCTATCTGCCCAACAGGTCCTTTTGTATTGGGTTTCAAAGAATTGTGTTGTGCCAGCCCTTCCTCCTTATTAATTATTCTTCCTAGAACATTCCACAGAGCAGAAAAATCCATGATTTCTTATAATAATGGAGTTGGTACAATACGTGGTACAAATGGAGGTGTGCCAGTGCCTGTGCATCTTTGAAAGGATAGAAGACAAGCTTCAAGTTGCCTTTTTAAGGCCTAATTGTAGGCTTTTCTCATGACAAGGCAGACATTTCACTCCCATAGGACAGTCTTTGGGTAGGAGTTCTCGCTGTGAGAGCAGCCTCAGAGGAGGAGCTGACAGCAGAGCTGCCCCGCGGGAGGAGGCGCCTCGCTCTGCGTGGCGCCACGTGCGGGGGAAGCACACCCTGAAGGAAAGATGTCTTTGGGGCAAAACCATTTTGGGGGCCTCATTATCTCATCTCCTTCATTGAAGTTTCAGGGGAAGGTAAGGCACATGTGCAGTTGTCCACATGTGCAGCTGAATTTTTAGCATTACAAGTGTCAGATGCACAGAACTAACACGGGAAGAGGGTTTAAGTGTATTAGGACTTTAATATCAGAAACTAAATTTTGGTTCCTTGGTCTGGAAAAGTCTGTAACAGAGTTTTAAGAATTCAATAGGTGGCTACATTTCAGTACAAGTAAATAAAATTCTCAGAAGTAATTTAGTAGAGTTGAGTAAATTCCTGATACCTTTTACATTTTAATGACAAACAAGCTATGTCTACAGTATAACTTAAATAAGAAGGCATCTTAAATGCAACATTCCCCATGTGGTAAATTGGTAGAATTATTTGGCTGCTTTTCACTATTGGCCTTGATTTAAAGATCAGGTTTTTCAGGCTCTGAAGCACTTATTTTTTATTTTACTTGAAAATATGATGAACAGCATTGAGGGGTGAGAACATAAGATCAATCATAAAAATGTAAATTTAGTCTCTACTAAGCCGTAAGTGAATATCTTCATTGGTAGTAAATCTCCTTCATGTATACCTGGAGTATTTTGGATTGTAAAATCAAGGATGGATGCCTTTTCATTTCATTTACCTGCATAAAAGCAAAAGGTGAAAGTAAAAAAAATTCAAACTGCAACTTTATAGAAATGTTTTGAAGCTTCTAATTCTCAGAGATTTTTTTTCTTTATTAAATACTGAATTTAAATCAGAGAAACGAAGCACTAGGTTAGAATTTATGTCACTTCTTAGAAAAATACTTCCTTACTGAATGAGAAATTACTTGCAGTATTGGAATGCAGTCTCCAAGTTGAAATTATAGCTCATTAACTACTCTATCAGTTCTACTCTTGCAAGCATGAGACTCTTAAGAGTTCAATTTAATGCCGTAAAAATTTACTTCTTGCCTAATCTTTGCAAGGAAATATCAAACATTCTCTGTGCTTTGAATGAGCATCCTCATATGTGAATCATTAAAGATTGCCTTTGGACTGATCTTTCTCTGGATCCACTGTGGCATAGTTTTAGGATTCAAATCTGAAGAATATTATTTAAATTCCTTTTTGCTTTTAGGCAAAATACAGGAAATTTTCACTTTTAGCAAAAGGGATCATAATGTATGATATGGTTCTTCAGTATCCCCATGATCTGTACCACATCACCAGGAATCATTGATCCAAATCATGTCTGAAATAATTTGTAGAATTATTTTCACATTACATATTTTTATAACATTACTTTTCTCTTGTAACAAAGTACTTTGCAAATCAAAACCGAGACACAAGAAAGTCAATTTGTTGACCTTGGGAGAGTCAATATATTCATCTCTCTTTTGTTGAAGAAACAGCCATTCAATAAACTGTGGTCAGGGAAAAATGATGTAGAATGTCTACCAGTGAAGGTCTGCAGTGAAAAAGTGATTCCTTGTATAAGCACACAGAAATGATCTGTGTTTAAATACAGTGAAGGAATAATTACACATAATTTATTTTATTACAAGTAATAATATAATAATAATTTATTACAAATAATTTATTTTCTGTCTTTTCACAAACAATGATATGCAAAATGTGTGAATTTGAAAATGTGTAAGACATTCAGCCAGTCCCGCAAAGTTGCACAACTTATTTGTAATCCAGTGAAAAAAATATGAGCAGAGCCTCTGGTCATGTTTCTTACATAAGGTGTGATTGTCTAGAGTGCAAATAATAATTAAAACAAAAAATCCCCTAAGGTTCCTAAAAGAAAGGGAAAGGAATACTTTTCATATGCCACTGATATTTTATGGATGTATTTACCTTATTTTGGGAAAAAAAAACTTCAAAAATGAAAAGTTAGAAACCAAATATGTGCAATTCATTAAGTGAAGTGTATTATTTAAAGCAATTTCAAAGCATTTTGAGAACAATAGATTTTTAAAAATCTATGATGGAGTTGCATTTTGAAAGTGGGCTACTGCATAATCTTTTTAACTCTCTAGTACATTGTATGATTCCAGTACTAAAAATCTTTGAAGAAAAATAAAGTTAAACAAGTTAGGTAGTGGGCTACATGCCAGATCTTTCTCCAATGATCACTACAAAATCATATACCATGAGTTTGAAAGATTAAGTGAAATGTCTCTTATCTCCTCAAATATTAAGCATAGCTTAAAAAACTAAATTCTTCCTGTAGAATAGGCCAAAATGTTGTCATCAGTCTTCTGCATCAACCAAAGCAATGAAGAAAGTTTTGCTTTACTGTTTAATCATCTAGTATGTCCTGGACAGAAACAGATTATAGCCTTTTTTACTTTGTCGATTCAGGTTTTTGAAATGGCCTCTCCTGATTGATCCTAAACAATAAATCATAGTAACATAGAAAAGTTTCAATTGGAAGACTTCTTTAGAGGTCATCAAATCTGACTCCCCTGTCCTGGGCAAATTCATTTTCGAGTAGATCAGATTGTTCAGAGTCCCTCTGACCTGACCTTGAATGTTGCCAGGTTAGGGGCACCTTCCAGCTCTCTGGGACACCTCTTTCACTGTTTTATCATTGTTGAAAACAATCTTGTTGTAAACATCTTTTTATTTATACCTAATCTAAATCAACACTCTTTTAGTTTTAAAAACATTGTTCTTGTTCTATTACAACAGGCTCTGCTCCTATGTCTATCCCCATCCTTCTTACAGGCACCTTACAAATGCTCAAAGGCTTTAATAGTGTTTCCTCAGAGCCTTCATTTCTCCAGGCTGAACATCCCCAACTCTTTCAGCCTTTTCTTACAGGAGAGGGGCTCCAGTCCTTTGATCAACAGCAAAGTCTCCTCTGGACCTGCTCAAGCAGGTCCGTGTCCTTCCTGTGCTGGGGACCCCAAAGCTGATGCAGCACTGCAGTCATCAGAGCAGAGCAGGGGGACAGGATCCTCTTCCTTGCCCTGCTTGCCCGCAGGGCTTTGGATGCAGCTCAGGACATGATTGTTTTTCTGGGCTGTGAGTGCACACTGTGAGCTCTCGTCCAGCTCTTCACCCAGTGGGGCCCCAAGTCCTTCTCCAGAGGGCTGTTTGTGATCTGTTTATCCCTCAGCCTGTGCTGCTCTTGGAGGCTGCCCCAACACAGGTGCAGGGCTTTGCACTTGGCCTTGGGGAGTTGTCAGATAGCTCAGCCTTTTCTTTGCACATCACTGTGAGTTTGTAAGCCTTGCTTACCAGATGGGGTAAATGCTTTCTTCGACCTTCCTTTTCTCACTGACATACCTGTAGAAACCCATCCTGTTATTCCTTGCCGAGTTCAGCTTCCTCTTTTTCTTGGCTTTCCTCACCCCATCCTGCTTAATTTGGCTATGTCCCTAAACTCTGCCCAGGTTACCTGTACCTTTTTCACTGATGATGCATTTACTGCTTTTTCTTAGTTTAACCAGCAGGTCTCCACTCCTCCGTGGTGATCTCTTGCCTTCCTTGCCCTATTTCTTTCACGTGGGGATGGCTCATTCTTGTGCTGTATGGAAAGTGTCCTTAGAAATATGCCAGCTCTGTTCTGCTCCTTGAGGGCAATTTCCCAGGGCAGCTCTGCTGCCCAGAGAGCCACTTCCCAGGGAGTTCTATTGACTACTCCTTGAGCCCATTCAGAGTTTTTCCCCTTAAAATTCAAGATCCTGACTTTTCTGCAAAGCCATACAGTTCAGGGATATTTTGGTAATCTGATGTGTCAAAACTATGGTTGGCATCTTCTGAAAACAAACAACCACGTGAACAAAACATACCCACACACTCTTAGATGACAATTATGAGTGAATTTTGGTTCTGAAAATAAATTTAAATGTATATCGCTCTACTTTAGATGACAGATTTTTGACATTAGCTACCTAAATTCCATCAGCAACCTAGAATCTCTGGGAAAGAAGAAAAAGCTGAATAGATCAGGGCTGGTAGGATAATGGGCATGCCTTATACATTAATGGAATGAAAGAATAGTTTCAAACTACATAAGGAAGAAAAAGAAGAGGTTACACGGTTGTTTTGTAGTACATTTTGTTTAGGCAGGAGCAGGACTCTTTCCATGTCAAGTAACTGGAATTCAGAGAATCATGCAATCAAAATGCCCCAGAAAGGATTTTACTGGCATGGTGCAAAATATTTTTAGAACTGAAGCCTACTAGACAGATAATAAAAATACTATCTTCTACTGATGCTATTCAGTCTATGCTGACTTTGATGGAAGTCATAAGTGTAGTGTTTCAGTCTGGTAAAGTGGGCTCATCTTTTTTCCTGAATCTAAAACCAGGAATCCTTGCACTTAAAAAGCATAGATTTAAGGTATGTGTGTAAGAAATGTAGTGGAGTTTGCAAAGGAGGTAAGTCATCCCCCCACCTGCAAGACGCAGTGGTTTTGCTCACAGTACTCCATGAAATTACTTGTTTAACACAAATTGGATTTCGTGTCTGTCTCATAGGTTTAGCCTTTAATAGCGTGGAACAGTTTGTGTTTGTCCCGGCTGGACTACACAACTGGGAACTTTGATTTGATATCTTCTAACATTTATAGACTCCCAAGGAATAAAAGTAATACATTCTTGATATAACTGATTTCAGTGCAAACAAAGTTATGATTACTTTACTGGAAAGATTGCTGTTTTGTTTATGTTTCTGATTATAATCCCTTCAAGTTTTGATCTCACGAAGACATTGAATAGGCTTGATGTAGATTTGCAGACCAAGGAGATGTTGAAGAAGAACATTTAATGAGGGTAGAAAACTGCATAAATCAAATTATGATAACAGGAAGTTTCTGAGCAGCAGCACTTCAACAGATGTTTTACCCTGTAGTTAAGGAAACACTTACTGATTTTTTGGGTTTTTTAAATTCTGTATCTTTCACATGAAGTTTGCTTTCCATGCTGCTTAAAGTGATGCTATTATAGAGTTTCTGAGGGCTTTAATTCAAGGAAGAAAAATGATGGTTGCTGAGGACACAATTCTGCTTTCACCCAATGCAACTTTCTCTTGCTTTCTGTATGAGTTGGCCTGAAAGAGAGACAATTTCTGAAATGAAATTTCAGATTTGGACTCTACACATTTTTTAAGAAAAATAAGATTATTATAAGAGAATGGGATGGTTTACATTCCAGAAACTTTTGAAATGTTTTCTGAAATTTTTAATTTGAGATTCTTCCATGTATTTTTTCATATTATTTTCCTGCTCTTTCTTATATTTCACTTTCATGTGTTGTTTCCAAGGAAATCAGTTATTCATATGAAAATATAAATAACTTTCTAGCTTCTCCAGGTGATGTTCTTAGGAAACTTGTTCATTGCGAATAACCTCTTTTTTCTTTCTTCATTTGAAGGGTGGAAAATTGCGTAGTTCTGGTCTACTTATAAATACAGTCATAGCACCATTTTGTTTAAAATTGATTAAAGCAAATTTCCAACACCTTCTTTTCAAGAGCCTAAAATCAGAATTTATATCATTTATGACCTACTAGCTTGCAACTCAAAGTATATTAGTGCTGGTCCAGGTATCAATCTTTCCAAGCTGTGATTCTCTGTAGCACGAAGTCCTACATTTCTTCTTGTATTTTTGACATAGTGTTTCATGTCCCCATGTGCTTGCAACATCCTTGCTCCTGTACAGGAGGTCAGGTTATCTCTCTTACAATTCCCTCACAGCAAGTCCTCTGCTGCCAGCTCCAGTGTTGTCCACCAAGAGGGCTGRAAGTTGTAACATCACGTGTGGCCTTTTTGTGAGGGAGGCAGGTCATGCTCCAGGGAGGGAGTGTGCTTACATGCTGCCTAATGCATGAGAAGTAGATGCAGGGTTGCTACCTCTCCAGAATCCCAGGAAACAGGACATCCTGGGGCCAGACTGCTCCCAGATGAAAACAGGAAGTGCAGAGGAAGACTTACTGCTCAGAGGGAGTCTGTGATAAAGTAGAAGACAACAGAAGAAGCCAGGCATAGAAAGAGCAGTGATCCTTCCACACAGCATGGTCTAAAATCCCATGTAAACTCATTTTAATCCAAACACATTTATATATGCTTTCCAGGCTTCTTTTTGAAGCCAAAGTTCTATTCAACAGGAATATTTACTGCCAAAATCAAATTCATGTGGTAGAGAACATACGCATTCCATATGCCAGATCTTCTATATACTTCCATGCACTTCTTTCCAATTCCCATTTGTTGTCTCTTCTAACAACATGTCTGCTGCAAGTATAAAGACTAGATAATGAAATCAGATTTGAAAATTAGTGGTGTAATGACTATCCTGCAGTTTCATCTGTGCCTCTTCACTGCAAAGCAGCTGCCCTAAGCTAACAATAGCTTTTAGATACCTGCTGCTCCTGATATTTCTCTGCAGTTGCTGCAGGACTAAATATGTTTCTATCTTTTGGCCCAAAGTATGAGACATGAAGATTCTCTGATTTTCACTCCGTGGACTTATCCCATAAAATATTTCAACTTTGCTAATTTAAAACACTGAGATATAATTTTTAAGTGAGAAAACTGCTGTAGTATAGGAGCATCAAAGGATACATGTTCCAAATTAAATCCCACTATTTTGTAATTTTGACATTGAGAACTGAAATGGTTCACCCTGAAAAGTCCTGAGAAATAGGCTTTTTTTAATAAAGAGGTAGGTAGTACTTATATTTCATATACTATTACTATTTATTTCTGCTGTTAGGCCGCTTTTTGCAAGTACTGGCCTTAGCATTGAGGAGGAATATAAAATGGGTTCTCTTGAGCTTCAGGAAGATCAACATGGCCAAACAAAATGTTTTCTTTGAGTGGAGTGAGAAACAGAGTAATTTGTTTGTTTGCTTATGAAGTCTTGTATAGCATCTGTAGTGAGTAAGTTGACATTCAAACTAAAATCAAAACCACTGACAACAAAAATGTTTCCAGTTTCAAAAAATTAAGTACAAGTTGAATTTTTCTAACTCATTGATAGAAAGGAGTCTTCAGTTCACTTAAAAGTGTTGGTCTCCCTCAAATTCAGACTGTCAGTGTGGTTCTTGTTTTTGTTAGGAAATCCCACTGAGCTGATAGTTTGAATGACCCTCTGTCATGCAAAATGTGGGAGCTGGTATGAAAACTTTGTAGATGAGGGACCTCAGCACAATCAACATTTTCTCCTAGAACAGTGTTTTCTAATTTATCTCTTATGGTTTCAGCAATTCCTGATCTTGAAACCTGCCCAAAACAACCTTCAGTGATCTGTTGACTCTTATTTTTTTGACCTTTGCCCCTGAAAACAGTTGAAATGAAGTTACAGTGTTCACTCATGTCTGGTTTTTTACTTAATCTTTTCTTTTTGAATTTCAGGCTTATCAACGAGTCTTTGAGGGACCAGTTGCTAGTTACCATCCAGAAGACTTTCACATACACCCGAACCCAGGCACAGCATCTCTTCATTATCCTCATGGAGTGCATGAAGAAGAAGGAGCTGGTATGCTGAGTTCAATGCATTGTTTTGATCAAGTCTTTTATGTGCCTGTTGGAAGGTATCATAAATCTGATATCTGTTTTCCAGACTCTAAAGTGATATCATGCTGACTTTTGTTTACTCAATATTTTTGCATTTAAAGTGACTAATGCAACAGATCTGTTCCCTTTTGTAAATTCCTCTATGTTTCATCTGACAACATAGAATGTAGCTAGTAGGATATGGATATGACTATTTTTCAGTCATCCTCAGGCACATCATGACTACAATTCTACTTCATGCAACTACAGAAAGCAGAAAAGGCATAATTATGCATCTGTCCCAGGGATTGTATTTTAAAGATGCTGTAGAGTTGCAGAGGTATCAGGAGGGCTCTTACCTTACTGTGGAGATATGTGACATGAAAGGAAAGCAGCTCCTGTCTGAGGCTCGTGTTCTGCAGTGGCAAGGCTACCCATGAACACATCCTTGTATTCTCTTGAAGAGTATAAGATCTTTCAACAGTTTCTTGGAGATCAAAAGGCTGCTTTTGCAGAAACATTTTTGAGGAAAAAGCACATTGAAAAAATTTGTGATTCAAATTTTTATCTGTCACAAACTGACTGGGGATTTCATCTGTCACAAACTGGACAGACATGCTTAAATTTTATAACTTAATCTATCTTCTAAGGATTGGGTTTGGTTCACATCACAGCTTCTGGGAACTCCAGGTTGATGATAATGCCGTAAGTGAATTTTCTGTAACATTTCTGATCACTGATCAGAAAGAGTTGTTTTGGTTTTTTTTAGGGCAAAAGCATTAATTATTTTGTGGCCATTTCAGTAGTAGTAGCAACAGTAGTAGTAGTAGTAGTAGTAGTAGTAGTAGCAATATTAATATATAATTTTAATAATAATAGCACCTACTTGTAAACCACTGTTCTGCATATAGACATAAAAAGCATACCTGTAGATAGAAGATAAAAGAAAAGAATGAGGAAGAGAGGAAGGAAGGGAGAGAGGAGCACAAAGGCAGGAACAAAAATGGAATGACAGAGAGAAAGCAGAGGCAGATGTTGAATTATCTAGACTAGAGAAATGCAATTGTTGTTTACTCCAGACATTTAAATCCAGAAAAGGTTGTCAGGCTTTGAACAAACCCTGCCACTGAGAAATAACTGTGAAGATTCTGTCCCCAGTATTCACATTAAGATTTTTAGTCCAAGCAAAGCTATGCATTTGTTACAGGTTTCTTTGCAGATATGCAACATCTGTAACCACTGACATTCTCCACCTACTAATCTCGTGAAGAGCTATTAGTCAGGAGATGGTGTGCCCAAAATTAAGTATTCTGAATTTGAATTTGTAACACTAGCCTAACTATATGTAAATATAATACATTAGAACAGTTGTTTCTGTCTAATACCTAAGTTGTACTCAGCTAATTCTAACATTTGTATGTCAGAAAGATTTTATGTCTCAGGTGTGGTTGCTAGGCTAATGGTGTCCTGTAAGACTCACAGCCTCCTATATGTATGTAAAAGAAAGGTGGTGCTCATGGTGCTGAAGGCAGCATAACCAGAGGAAATGGATGACCTTGGGGCTGTGACCTTGGTGACTTCAATGTCCTTTGTTCCTACAAAGCTAGATGATTCACATTGCCGCATCTATCCCAGCTTTTGTCCTTCCTCAAGCTTGAACCTCTGATTTGGTGTTGACTTAAGGAAAAACACTGCTTGATGAGCTGACCTTCATTAGTCTGATCAACTCCTCAAAAAATAGAAGGAAGATGCAACATATTGTATCAGGGAGCTCAGCAGCAGCTAGATTGATCTAGCTATTTTCTCTACGTTTGTGGTCAGTGTGCCTGCCTATCTGATTCTGTAGCTGCTGGATTGATAGAGAACAAAGTAGACAGTGCAGGAGAGGCTTGTCCTATTTCTGTGTGCCACTAAATAATTAAGTGCAAACAGGGTGCAGCCAGGAAGATGCTCATAAAGTACATCAATACAGATCAATCACAGATGAGGAGAACGAACATAAAATATAAGTAACAAATGCAAGGAACAAAAAGCTTTCTTGGAAATAATTGTTCTTTCTCTACCTGCTTAAAATGTGTGAAAAGTATGGCATCAGTTATATAAATCTGATGCAAGTGTTGTAGCCAGGGAAAAAGCATAATCATAGCAAAAATTACCTCTTTTCTCAGATCATGAGATTTTTCAAGCTCTGGCATTTTGGATTTCACTCTTAAATAATGATGTCTGAATTGTACGCCCAGAAAGCATTATTATTATTGTTGTTGTTGTTATTATTATTATTATTATTATTATTATTATTATTATTATTAATAATAATAATAATAATAATAATAATAATAATAATAATAATAATAATAATAATAATGTGTATGTTCCATTTACTTGAGTAAGTTTAAATTTTTTCTTGAATTAAAGCTGAAGTACACACGATGAATGATAAAGTGAGGCCCTAGAAGGGGAGTAGTCCAGGTGTGTTGGATTTGTAAGACAGAAGAATTTTAACTTCTCAATTCAATGAATAATTTTTATGAAATTACGTTCTTATCTGAGTTGACATTACAAGCATCAGAGTTTTGTTCAGAAATGTATTTGGACCAAGGTGCTTAATGTGGGCTAAGTTATAAAAATCTATTTAAAATGAAGTAGACTACACATGTCTGTGTACATATAGCTGTAGATTACAAGGCTAGGATACTTTTTTATAGCTTATTTATGGAGATTATCTATTGTCATATTTACATGTAATTATTTTAAAAAGTTTCTGCCAAGACCTATTTTATGCTAAAATAAGAGCATGAGGGGTCACCAAAGCTAAGTAGTCAGAAAGCAGGTTAGGAGACTCCACTTCAAGCCATCCCTGAAAAACACATTGTGTTGAGTAATAGCTCAGAAGTCTGTTTTCAGCTTTCAAAGGAGTATTTACTTCTGTCTTAATAAAAAAAAAATTAGTCTTAGTATTTTCCCTTAAAGATAGTAAATCTGGTGTCTGAATTTTTTGGCAAATACAGGCTGCTCTACTGTTTTGGGAGCACTTCATTTTGCAGCTAGGACTGGCATGTTGCTGGAGTGCTTTTTTCACAAATCATTATGTGAATTTCTCAGAAGCCAGAATGTGTTTTCCAGCAGGCTGCATGGGTCTGTCTGTGGAGCTTCATTGGGCAGCCATTGGGAAAGGCCACTTTGTCAAGCAGAAAGGTCTGTGTCCTTGAAAACAACCAGAGCTGTGGCAGTGAGAGATGTTTGTCATAAAACTAATTATTCCAAAATAGTGTTTTGAGAGTAAATACACCTAGTCTTTTATTCATTTAATAGAAAATGGAAATTGTTGTGAATGAGGATAGGTCCAATCTAAACACCTTGGTAATAAAAAATGGCACATTAACTCCAGCAGTAATGTGCCACCTGCTGGTTAAATTTGTTTTCTTATTACTACCATGGCCATTTTCCACTTAATTTGTTTCCTTGAATAGTTGAAGTTTCATTGAAACTTCAACTACATTAAGCAAACTGACAGCATCATTGCCTGCTACTGCATTACAGGAAGGAATTGCAGAACAAGAAGAGTGTGGTTGGTGGGCATAGGCTTGTGTGCATGCATTCGTTCATGGAACACATTTCCACCAAGAGGCAAGAGATACAATTTGATTCATCTCCCACTAAAAGAAAAAAATAAAATCCCATCTCTAGCTTATAGCAGCAAGTAATAGATATTTTCTTCTTGCCTCTAGTGTTCCCTGTTGCTCCTGTACCACAGTGTATGGTTGCTGTGGCAATCATGATGGCTGCTCAGGGACAGTGCAAACCCCAATTCAGCTTTGTGCTGCTGATGGGTATGGCAGTAGGTAGTTCCAGATGACTTAATGTGCAACTTGCAGTTCTGGTGCTGTCAGATTGAGACAAAGGAGGTGTCATGCTATAGTAACTGAGCACATTGCACTGAGACCAAGACTACCTGCATCATGCAGGTGCTTTCTATTTATTGTGATTTTGTGCCAAACAGAGGTGGATCCCCATTTTCCCAAAACACACAGTGCATGAGAAAGCTGCCTTGTGTGGCTAGTACTCAAATGCCAATATTGCCTCACTTTTGTAGGGCTTTGACTCTTCTTAATTACTTATACAAAGTACTGGGAAGCTGTCGAGTCATTGTTATGTCCTGGTCCACTTGAAAAAAGTTGTTTGATTTACTCTGAGCAGTGCATGAGGAAAAAAAACCAAGATTCTTGGGAAGTTCAATATCAAACTTTTACTTGCAAACTTTAGAACTTTTAAGGTAGAATAAGATACTTGGCTAATTTTAAAATGTAGCAGTTTTGGTTTGAAATTCAACAGTAAAAATTAACATTTAAGAAAATGTATAAAGGAAAAGAAAGAAAAGGAGAGGATAAGATTAGAAAGGTGTATATTCACCGCCTGTGGGTCCAGAGATGAGACCTGATTGTTGCAATTTCTGTATCTGTTGGTTGAAGTGATGATCACAGTCTTGATCCATTGGGGCTGGGGGGAGCCCATGCAGCACGAAGTCCAGTGGGTTGATACTACACTCAGGCTCAGTGGGAATGCCCTACTCCTCTGCTGGAGTAGGGAGTTTTACACAGATAATGTAATACTGTGTATCATGGGACACAACAACGTTACAGCTGCCTCTTAATTCAGTGTAGTTGAGTCAATTATCAGAAAGGATGAGTACCTTCATATAGTATGTATTGTATAGATGGCCGTGTCCTGTCCCGGTTGCTCTTGATGGGTTGCAGCTGCAATGTTCTTCAGTGAGCTGCAGCTGTAGCTAGTCAAGATAACTGGGATATAAGAGGGTGGGTTGGCCAGAGTCAGGGAGAGCCTGAAAGGAGCCCTGACTGAGAAGCAAGAACAACACTGCTGGAAAGAGCTGCCCCCAAGAAGAGAACTCGAGAGAAGGTATGAGACTCTTTGGAAATGTGATTACAACACCTTCAGGCTATGTGGGAAGCTGGCAACCTGTGTAAGGACATTGGCGTGATAAAAATCATTATCCCACCTCGCAGGATTTGCCTCCTTTCAGCCTCCCTTCATCTTGTTCACCACTCAGCTGTAGTGTCCAGAGATGGGTGTGCACCCCCTTTGCAGTTACTTGGAGCATCATCAGCAAAGCATTCTCAGCTTTTGCAAGTGGTTGATCGAGTCATCAACATTCCAGCATCTCACAGTGATTTAGCAGTTTCTTTTCTGTACGGACTACCCATATGGCTTTACTGATCCTTGATGGCTTCAGATCTGCCTGACTGAAAAGGCTACTGCAGCAAACCTGTCTGTGTTTCTGGAAGAGTTTATACAGGGAAGAGTTTGACTTGATCATATACTAGCTGCAAAAAATGTTGTGCTTTTCAGGTGGATGTGCAAGCTCAGTAAATTCATATGCTAATTAAATGCTGGCTGCAACTGTTTATTAGCATACACTTTGATCTGAATTAAATATTAGCTAAATCAGGTGGACTTTTAAGAATTTACTGGCCTATTGTCACTTGGTTTCTTTGGCTCTTCCCAGAGGTTAGAAGTTCATTTAGGTCTGTTTTTTTCAGAAATTTTTCTTCAGAAACAATAAGATCATTTCAGCTAATGTTTTTTATTACTGATGTCATTCTTTTCTCTTAGAGAGGAAGCTGAAGAGGGTTTGGTGTTTTCTCAAGCAATAAAAGTCAACTGTAGCTCTTGCAGCATAGCTGCTGTGAACAACATATAATTTGGCAATAGTCATTTGGAGCAGGAAAGCATCATGTAACTGCTGGCCTGCTGGTTGCTAAAACAGCTCTCGTTTCTCCCATGGAAACACTCTGTGAGATTTACAGCATAAAGTGGAATGCAGTTTGTCCTCTGTGTCCAAACTGATGTGCCAATCCACTTCAGGAATGACTGTGAAACTAGTAATTTTGGAGAAGGTTAAACCTCCCTATCCAGCACATACAAATCAATAGGATTAATCTAGTACTTAGGTTCTACCTCTGTAAGGATTAAGATAATGAGTAGTGGTTTTTAATTCTGCAAGCTCCACCTGATTTCTTTTTTGGTAAAGAACCAAAACCATATTTTTTGCTTTCAGCTGCCAAAAAGCCAGATGAAGTTAGCTGAAGCTAGTCATTGACTCACAGAGAGCAAAAATCTAATGCTAGGAGTAGGTTGGTTTTTTTTTCCATTTCAGTAATTCAGAGAAAACTTTCACAAGAAAAAGAGCTATATTTAAAAGAAAAAAAAAAACACAAAAAAACCCTACCCTAAAAACCCCAAATTTAAAAAAAAAACAAACAACAACAACCAAAAAAACAAAGGCAGCTGTTGTATTACACCGAACCCTGGAAAAGCATTTGATCATACCATCTGCTTCCCAGTTACTGTCAGATGAGGCAGGGCATCTGCTAATAGAAACTACAAAAATGTCAGACCTACCACAGAAGCAAAAGTGTACAATTAATTGGGTCCATCCTAAACTTCCTGCCGCGCCATCCTCACATCTGGAACATGTCTGCAAAGACCAGTATTCCTTTTGTGGCTTATTTTCAGTAAGCAAACATTGTCTGTTTGGTGCATACAGTGAAGTCATCTGATAGATACTAAAGCAACTTACTACCAATCTTTTTACTTCCTATCTTCTTACATATTTTGTGGTTAAAATTGCAGCTACAGAAATAAAATTTAGAATATTTCTTTTCCCTCTAAAAATGTAATCTTCTGAAAATATCCATGACCCCATTTACGCTATTAACAGGGATACAAGGAAATACACACTGGATTGTTGCGCAGCTCTGTAAATTTTCTGGATAAGGAAATTGAAGGCAAAGCAGTACTTGGTGGCACAGAAAAATTCCATGTTAGCTAATATAAACCAATTTTTGCAATCAGGGAATTGGAAGGGTTCTATGCAGTTTATATATTCCGTGATAATGTTCAGAAACCTTTATTTCTGCCAGGATCTGTTGTGTCTGGGAAATCATAATTTCTTTTATCTTTCTTGGAAAATAAAATTATCCTTTCTGTGGCTTCACATGGGGCACAGAAACTCATTCATTAGTGCTATAATATCTCAGCCAGAGATGAGGAGCTCACTGTATGAGATGCAGGGTTTCTGTAGATAAAGCAGGAACTGCAAATTTACTGTCCTGCAGGAATATCTCACAGTATGTGAACTGCCTTTTCCAGGTATAGCCTATTTAGTCTCACCAGCAAACCAGCTAAGAAACTAATGGCTTGTGGCTATTTTTGTTGCTTGGTCTCTGTGTGTTGTCATGACACTGTCAACCTCAATACAGAATAGCCATATGTCTGCATCATCCGTAGCAAAGCAGTCTGGGCATCCATGTCCCATCAGACTGTTTGAAAACTGTTGCAAAGGAAAAGTAGAAATTTAAGTTTAACATGGAGCAACAGTCCCCAGCATCAATATTGTTGCCACCCAATCAACTCACAAAACTTCCTTCTAAGGTCAGCATTTTCAGTTCAGAAGACATGTGTGCATGTAAGACTTGCAGGCAGTATTTCTATGGCCATGACTTGCATTACACAATTTTTCAGGATATACATCAATGGGAATGACCAAACTGAATTCTTGTTTTCTTAGAGTAACAGAATATCCATCACAGTGATGAACTTTCTCCATAACTTTTGACTTTTATGTTTCAGAAAAATATCTTTTATGTCAGTGCCTTGCCAATGCCTCCAAGAACTCTCTCTATAGTAGAAGAGTTGCAGGAAGTGAGCATCATTACCATTTCTGGTCTGAATCGGGGTAATGGCAGACTTTGGATTATATAAATGTGTGAATGAAGGTGTCTATCTCAGCAGTTTAAACAATTACTCTCTTTTGGCTGATCTTAACAAGTTCTGCTAAGTCTACATGAGATCACATCTCTGCTTAAGTTCACAGTCTGTGATGTGCGCAGCCCAGAGTTTTAAAGGAGGATCTGGCTTGTATTAACCTGCTTATATGCTTTGTAATATACAATTTATATTTACTCATCAATCTCCAACTTTAACCACAGAGACTGTTAATTCAGGCAGTGAAATGTCCTAATGTACCAGTGTGAAACCTGTTGTATAGGGGAAAAGAAACAGGTTTACTAGCAAAACATTTTTGGTCATTTATTCCACTGGAAAATATGCATATTCTATTCCAAAATCTTGATAGCACTGGAAGACTTAAACAGTATGTGCACGTCTTTTTTTTCTTTTTTTTTTTAATGGGACAGAGCTGTGAGATTTAACCTGTTCTCTCAGTCATTAAGGCTGTCTCAGATGCCTGCACTGGAAGGAAAGGTACCAGGTACAGGGAAAGCCAAACATTTACAGTAACTTGCACCAATTGATGGCTCAATTGCCGAATTGCTGCCTTTCTTATAAGCACTGATTATTTTGCTTGTTCCCTGCTTTTTACCAGACATTGAGTCTATGAAAAATCAAATTAAAACATGAACTGTTGCAGTGCACACAATGAAGGAGGTAAAATTTTTGAAATTTTTCAACCAACATTCAAACTTCTCCCCTCCAAATTTTTCCTCATTTCGAATTCTCTTTCATATTCC
This sequence comes from Cardinalis cardinalis, assembly GCA_014549065.1. Classification (NCBI taxonomy): domain Eukaryota; kingdom Metazoa; phylum Chordata; class Aves; order Passeriformes; family Cardinalidae; genus Cardinalis; species Cardinalis cardinalis. The sequence continues at coordinate 877,964 of JACDOX010000213.1, forward strand.
TCAAAATAACAAACGACTAAAGTTATGTTTTCCCTAAACACAATTCCCTCTAATCTTTCCATTCGTGAATTTTCTCTTACTTGGTCATCCCTCTTTTTCGGCAGTATGACCCACTGACTCACCCGCTCACTTTGATCTTTGTTTTGCCTCCTCTTCAAACAGTTTTTCCCCTGTATTAAAAAGTATTATTTCTTCCAAGAAAAAAGGAAATGCTTTCCCGTCTTACCTGAACTATTTTGACAATTTGCATAACTGACCTCCTTTAATGTTTTGTTTTATCAAACTCTCATTTTTATCTTCAGGGTAATTTTCTGCTGAAATATTTAAGTAGGCCTGGCCTAGCTAAATTATGAATGTCAACATGTACTCTGGAAGCAATTGCCTGTTCAGCCAAACCAAACTGTGTTCTAAAAGAGGAGACTTTCATGTTGCAGTCACAATTGCATCTGTGTTATTTTTAGAAAAGGGAGAGGTTTTATTCTTACTTATATAACTGAGGTGCATACAAAAGTTTATATATCAGAGATGATATTTGTATTTCAGAGGTGAAATTTAAAGACACTGAAAGATCTTCTGGAGGTAACTAAAAAAGATCACTTCAAATATATTTTAAATCACCATATAGTTTCTCCTGCTGTCATAATGAAATGATGATGAGAAAAAAATTACATCTCTAAAAGCATGAATAATTTGCAGCATTCTTAGAGTGCTAAGTTTGTAAAGCGAGCACACTTGGTGCTTTCTTTGCTCTCATCACTGCTGTCCTGATTTTTTTCCTTCATCTTCAGCTATCCATTGTCTAGTCAGCAGGTACAGTGAATTTGATGTTTCAAAAATTATTTTTCTCCTTCATCTCTTGTCTCTTTCATGACACAGGGTAAAACATCTTTCTGTACAATTGTGCACATCAGTCTCCCTCTCCAAAAAAGTACATGCTAAAATCCTGACCATATTTCAGCTCTCCATACTCTAAAGTGGTCAAGGTTTACCATACTGTAAAAAAATAATTTTTCACATGTTACAGAATAAATACAAGTGCAGACTTGTCCTACATAGCTATTCCAATTTAATCCTGGCACCTTACAATGATCTCAAACAGAATAAGCTCTTCCATTTCTGTGGAATTTTCAGAATAAATCCTAGGGGGAAAGAAGTTCTGTGTTAGGAAGGAAAGATTTACTTTTTGGCTAGTAAAGTCATGAAAAGAGGAACTGAATATTCTGGTACTTTAAAAGAATATTTATGATCTGTCATTCATTTTACCAGACACTGCTTTAGACTATTTCAGAACAGTTTTTATATTCGCTACCATCCTATGGCCTGAGAAATTTACAGTTGATGATTATTATCTGTTGCTCTTGCTTCTCATTCTAAGGGTAAAATCAACTTTGCCCATGTGGAGTACAAACTTGAACATACTGTCCAATGCATAGCAGCTCATACTGATGAAAGTTAATCATTTATATATCCACCTAGGCCTAAATATGGCAAGCTGTGACACAGTTATGATGGCTTAGGGAACATCCTTTAAAGCAAAACAAAATTTTGTGTTTTACTACTTGTTAATCTGGACACTGGTTTTCCAGACACAGTCTGGAAAGTCTGTTTGATATTCACTGCTCTCAAGTAAAATGCTGTTACCTGACTTTGCCTTTAGGAGCTCAATGCAATATCAGTATGAAGGCAGAAAAAATAAAAGAATGAATGAAACATATAAGACTAAACTGACCCTGCTGAGCCAGAAGCTATGTACAAGAAAAGGAAAGAAAAAGTAATCTGTCAAACAAGGATGGAACAGATTATAAACAGAGAGCAAAGCAGTTTTAAAATAAGTGCTTTTGGTAGAGTCCAAGGTCAGATAATACTTTCCTTCTACTTCCCCCCAGCACCTCTCCAGCCTCCTCCCACCTTGCTTTCTATCCAGCTGCTCTTCTTTATTCCATCTTCTTGGTTTTTACTTGCTTTCTACCTGCCCTGCCTGAAAATTAGGTTTCTGCCCTGCTGGACTGTAATTATTGCTGGCAGCTATCACAGTGTGCTGTAATCCTGCTTGCAAAGGCTCAGTTTTGGCTCAGTGGTTTCCTGCCACGTTTTCCTAGGCAGAATGAGGATGCAGTTAATTTTCCTGGAAGTTAATCCTGTTCACATTAAGATACTTCAGTAAAATCTGCAATGAGGTAGAACCTTCCCAGCTTTTTGTTGCAGAGTTTGTTTGTTTGTTTGTTTGTGGGTTGTTGGTTTGTGGTCTGTTGATTTGTGGGGGGAGACTTAGTGGTGGGGGCGGGGGGAGGGGAGCATGTGTCTCTTCCTTCTTTTAAGGAGAAATCTCTTGCATTTTACTCAGGCAGGTTTTGTGGAGGGAAGTGAGAAGTAGTTTGTTATAGCAAAAGTTTGACTGTCAGGTTCCAAGCACCTCCACCTGGATGGAGTCCAGCTGCCCCAGCTTTGAAAGTATCTGCTACTGTATTTTGCAAGATCACTATGGGCACACCAAAAGAATTCAAGACAATTGGCAAGAATCCAGTTGCCTACCAGCTGCTTTGCAGCTTTTTGGGAAACCTCTACTGATGATTCATTTCCCTGTTTCAGGGATGCCTTTCTGAAGATATATCTCTTCAGTGCAGTGCAATAAAATTTTATGTTTGTAAGGAATGGTAACCCCTGCTTCTGCTGCATTTGCAAAGAAGAAAAAAAATACTTTTTCTAAAAAAATGTTTTCTGTTGGAAATCACAGTTGCTCACTGAGATGACTCAGAGCATTACCTGAAAAAGAACATTTATAAGCTTGAAACAGCCTATAAATAGTGTGAAAGCTGAGGAAAGAAAGGAGGAAATAGGAAAAAGACCATCCCCAAATTACCCGATGGGGTGGCAGAGGAGCAGAAAAAAAATATTATTTTAAAATAATTGAGTTTAACACCAACAATTGAAAATACCAGCTACATAGGTAATAATGTGGACCCAAATCCCTATGGAAAAAAAAAAGAGTACTTGATTTTAGGATTTCTTTTCTTCTTTGGATGTAAATTGGCTTTTGGATCAGAAGAAATAGTGGGGTATGGAGGGGTAGGGTAAATGGTAAATAGAAACAGTGGGGTAGGGTAAATGGTAGTTCTACTCTCTAACACACTTTCATTGTGTTCCTATGAAAAATAGGAAACATTTTCGTAGATACAATGTGAAACAGAACAGCACAGACAAAATTTATTTTTAAGCTAATCTTCCCTTTTTCACAGCAATACAGAAGAATGTCTAGTGGTAGTTCAACTAAATCTGCAACTCTTACCCACTGATTTCCTTTTGGTACATGAGCAAGTCCTTAGCATACATTACTTTTAAATACAGGTTTCCTGGGATTTATTACTTTGCAATGAAATATCCTGGATTCCATACACGCACCTCACTAGTTTGTTCTTCCTTCTGTATTTTTTTCTTCTAAAGTTGTCCAGAGTGTAAAACTCAACAGACTTAAAGGGTCTGCAGTAGGTAGGTGCTCTTGGGAAATTTCTCTTCTCTGAAAGAATAAAGGCTTTTCTTTTTCTTAGAAATGAGCTATTAAATGGGTTTCTAACGCTTTAATTTTCTGTTATTTTGGCATCTACCAAGGTGGAAGACGCTCATCCAGAAGGAGATAGCTGGGAATAGAGCTTACTGACTGAGGTATTTTCCTTTAGCACAGCATGTTTTATAGTGCAGCAGCACCTGTATCCCATTTAAACAGGGTCCAGCCAATGTCCCCAGTGTGTTCCATATCAGTTCTCTGCAGAGATTCACCCTCCAATGTACTTGTAAGTCACACTGGCTTGTCACAGGTTGTGACATACATTAATGACTCTTGGAGTTGACCACACTGGAAACCTAAAATTATTACGTGTTAACTCAGAGGAAAGAAAACAGCGGAACAAGAGGTCTCCAGCAAAACAGATAGGTTTCTTTAAGACCTAAAGATATTTCTAAGTGTAAATTCTGCGTAAGTACTTTAGGACGTGTGTGCATTTTCTCTTGCCTCTGACTACAGTAGTTAAAGGTTGCTACAAGTATTTTAAACCTTACATGCTTGCAGAAAAATGTCTTTTATCAACCCATCAATATCTGGCACCAGGTAAAAAATCTGTCAGTGTCAAGCAATAACAGTGAGAGGTATCTATGCTGAAGGAGAGGTGGATGCCACCCAGCCAGCTGCTGCAGATGGATAGCTCAAACAGCCCTGTGTCTGCAGGTATCTATAGTGAGAAGTGGTTGATATGTTCTCAGATTTTCTGCTGTGTTCTGCTTTTCAGCCCAGGCTCCAGCCAGAGTGTTTATTTGGAGCTGGTTCTGTGTTCTCACTGACAGCTTCACACAATAGGGTCACCCTCAGTTACTCCTGCTTACTGAATATCTGCCTGGACAGAAGTTCAGTTGCCTTAAACAGGAGGAGTGCCTCTGCCTCAGAGAGCAAGCAGCTATGGATAGTGACATTAAATCTAAACCAGAAGAGGAGGCTGAACATAGTTGTTTACTGCCTCTGTGAATGCAGAAAATACAGATATCCACAGTGCCAGCTGAGTCTTTGAGGTCCTAAACTCAGAGCATTTTGAAATTAAGTTAGCATTTGGTTGAGAGCCAGCTGAACATGAGCCAGCATGTTTGCCTAAGTGGCCAATAAAGTCAGTGGCATCCTGGCTTACATCAGCAACAGTGTGGGCAGCAGGACCAGGGCAGTGACCGTCCCCCTGTGCTCAGCCTGAGGTGAGAGTCACTCCCTGAGGCCTCATCTTGAGCCCTGTGTTTGGTTTTGGATCAGAAGTTGTGTTAGGGAGGTTCAGGTTGAATATCAGAAGAAGGTTCCTCACTGAGAGAGTGTTTGGGCACTGGAATAGGCTACAGAGGGAAGGGGTCCCAGTACCAAGCCTGACAGAGTTCAAGGAGCATTTGTACAATACCCTCAGATACATGGTGTGACTCTTGGGGTCTCCTGTGCAGGGCCAGAAGGTGTACTCGATGATCCTTGTGGATTCCTTCTAGCTCAGGATATTCTCTGTTTCTGTGATAACGTGAGGTGCTGAGTCATGTCCAGACAAGGGCAGCAGCGCTGGGGAAGGGTCTGGAGTACAAATCTAATCAGGATCGGCTGGGGGAGCTGAAGGTGTTTGGCCTGGCACAAAGGATCCTTATCACTCTCTAGACCTCCCTAAAAGTTGGTTGTGGTGAGGCAGGGATCAATTTCTTCTCCCAGGTGGGAGATGCAGGTTTGGATTGGACATTAGGAAACAAATCTTCACTGAAAGGCTTGTCAAGCACTGGACCAGGTTGTCCAGGAAAATGGTTGAGTCGCCATTACTGGAGGTATTTAAAAGATCAGTTGATGTGGCATATGGTTTACCAGTGGACCAGTTAACACAGTGATGTGTTAACAGTTTACCTGGATGATCTTAGACATCTTTTCCAAACTAAAAAATCCTATGATTATGTGACTGTATGAAGTATCATATTTTTCCTTGGTTCTGTCTGAAATTCTAGTTCAATATCAGACATGACCCCAAAATGATAATTCTAATAATTCTAGTGTCAGTCTGAGTAATCTTCCAGTTTCCATGGTTTTCTTCCCCAATTATTGTCTTTTCTATTTTGCTACTTGAATTATGCTAGGCCTCTTAAAAAATAATAAAGCGATAATTGATGTGTAAGGACAGCCTTTTTATTCTAATGTAACTAATTTACATATTTCCATTTTATTTTTAATACAGCAACACTTCATTCTTCTGATGGGTTTATTTTTCTAATGCATGCAGAGAAGAGAGTTGAAAAAGAAATTGGAAGTTTAAGGTTATATCTGGTCCAATGTCAGAAAAGTACTTTCTTTAATTTTCCTGTGGTGATAAGCTGTTCAGTGCTTGCAATTTATATGATTACTTTTTATTAAGCTGGGAGTTCACCGATCATGTGTTTAGTTCGAGAGGTTGTTTGTTCCTCCTCCAAACTGTGTTGTCCTTTATATTCAGTCCCCAGTGTGCAGACTGCCTCTCCTGATGCCTAAGACAGAGAAGGACATTTTGCCATTTCGTGCTACTTCCAAGTTTGTCATCTGTGGCAAGGGAAGCACATCGTGACCATGTACAACAGAGGGTCTGGTCTCATCAGCTCATGTACTGACTGTGTTTTGAGATGAGACATACATAGAAATGTGTATTTCTATTGACATTACCTGTGGGCAGAGTACCTGCATTGCCAGGAAAGCTTCATTGGCAGTCATCATGGAAATAGGAAAGAAATGGAAAATTATAATGAAACATTTCTTTACAAGAGTGTGATCAAACCCAGGATCAACCCTGATCAAATCCAGGCTCCTGGAAAGGTGGTTATGTTCCATGCTTGTCAGTGTTTAAGAGGCATTTGGACAATGCCCTTAGTACCGTGCCTTAACTTTTGGCCAGCCCTGCATCAGGCAGTTGGACTAGATCATTGTTGAGGTCCCTTCCAACTTAAATAATCTATTTTGTTACTATTCTATTCCTATTCCAATTCTATCCTATTCTATTCCTTTCTGAAGTTGTGGTCTGGGGACAGACATCAAGTAGTTTGCCAGAAGCATCTGTATATTCCAGAGAGGGAGAGAGAGAGAAAACACTTCATCAAAGTATCATTTATGCTTTGTATCAAGAGCACTGTGAAGGATCAAATCAAGTCTAACTTGGAAATAGTGTACTTTAGCTGGGGAAGTTGCCTAACATAAGTAATGTCTTACATCACCTAATTCAATTGACTAATTGAGCTAAGCCAGTCTCCTATTCCTTTATCCAGTTTGCTTTTTAACCTCTAAGATGCTGTTGTGCTGTCACTGCTACCAAAGCCTCTGAAACAGTAGGATCAAATGAAGGTAGAGTAGGTGCTAAAGGAGGGCTGCACTGGGTTTCCTGGGATACACTCTACAGCACTTTTAAACTGTCAGACTGGACCTTATCACTTATCACTGAAGTTTTGCCTTGTCCTTCAGACCTTGTATCTCTCCTTCTTCTGTGATGGTAGACAGTCCTTGGTGCCCTGATGTTTGCTCAGTATCAGATGCTGCTGCAGTTTACTGCTGTATGAGTAGGAATCTAGGAACATGGAAACAACAGATGTTGCTCAATATGAATATAAAAAATGCTTATGTAATTCCTAATTAAAGGTGTCACTTATTCTAAAAAAAAAAAGGAATTTAGGCAGTTCACACCAACAAAAGAAAAAACAAACAACAACTGCTCAGATCAAAATGATGGCATAGTTTTCATGAGTAAAGGAAAGGCACAAGTAAAAAGCTGCAATCTGTGTTGCTTCATAAGAAGCAGAGATTCAAAAAAAGCTATTGCTATGGCAACAAAAGGAGCAAGGGAATTTATACTTCTGTATGTTTCAGTGCAGTCTTAACAAAGAGTGACTCTGGCAAGAAGGAACAGCTGCACATTCATTCTTATAATTTATGGATTGTGAATCTCACCTCACTGCCTCAAAGCCTATAACTTAGAGCTATAGGTCATTGACCATACATGGCTGAAGATGTTCCCAGACCTGTTAGAAGCATAATTCTTAGATTATTTATCAAAGGCTCTCCTATATAGAATCTCAAGGTTGAATAGGTTTCTAATATCACTTAAAAATATTTATTCTATTCCATATGCTGTCAATTAGGTCCGCACTCATAGGACGCCTAAATCTTTCTTATAATCTGTTGAGACCATAAGTCTAATGTCGCTCTAATACAGGAACATTCCTTCATCTCTAGAATGTTTAAAGGAGCGTTCCTTCATCACTTACATCCCTGTAAGTGTCACTGAATGCCTTTTTTCCATATGAAGATTAATACAATTTCTATCTTACCAAATTTTATGTCGCAAAATATACTGTGTGTTAATCCAATTTAAGTAGCTTCTCATAAAGCAAATAAAGTAAGATTATCTCATAGACATCAGGACATTTTAAGATTCAAATCATGCTGCCCTAATTTAAGTTGTTTTTTTTTTAATTACCCTCGTTTCAATAATGTTATTGTATATTAATATTGCAGATCACAGTTTTTCGAATGGGATCAGAAGGACACCAGGATATTGATTTAGCTATCCTGACAGCACTACTAAAAGGTAACARAGTTGAGTGAGTCTGTATCAATCCATTTTGTGTCTCTGGTGTCCTGAAACCTGCATTTATTGACATATCTATCAAGATGATAAACCTATACTGTGAAACTGAAGTATGCTTCATGCTCTAATTACTTCATACAAACCCAGCTCTTTCTTTAATGTTTAAACAGCTACTGTTTTTCCTTTCTGAATTTTTGTTCTCCACAATCACTGATGTGTCCCAAGAAATATCGATGGTGACCCCCACACCAGTTACTTGAGAAGCTCAGTATTCAGGAGAAGCCAAAGAACTCCTCAGACTTAGATTACCTTAATAGCTAGAACATCCATTTAGATAAAGCTGGCTCTATTGTTAAAGTAAGATGTTACCTGTAGTCATCCCTAGAAAGTCTGGAAGTAGTGTGAGGTTCCTTTCAGCCTCGACTTACAGATTTAAGAGCATAGCTATTGGGATGGTTGGGCTTTTAATCTTAAACTTGGCTGGTTGTTACATCTTTCTAAGCCATTACATGCTACAATTCTGCTCTTAAAATGTTAGCTTTAAATTTGCTACTATTGCTACAGTTCATTATATTCCCTGATCTATATGTATAAATAAATTAATTCAAAACAAGAATCAAGTATTTCATCCATTGCCAAATTTCTCCTTTTTGTCCCTTGGAAATAATATAATTGCAGATTTCATTTTTATTTTAAATCTTAACTGAATCCTTCATTGTCTTCAGTGTGAAGGTGTTCTCTTCACATTTGTTCTTAAGACAATCCCTGAAAGTAGTGCTCTTGTTTTCTATTAATAAGGAAAAGAATGTCTTAGAGTTGTGATTCCACTTTTTCTAAATGTGTTTTCAAGATCTGTATCCCAACATAGATGCCTGGAATCTTCTGAAAACTCACTCTTGGAAGCTGAAGAAAATAAGTTACATGCCTGTGAGGGACTGGTTTCTATTTGAATGTTCTTTTGCAGTATTTACATGAGCAACATTTTTAGTGGTTGCCGTCTTAGTATATGAGCAGTCCTCCCTGGTCTGGAATATCCATTTTGCAAGTACTTAATTGGTGCTGTTGGCCCCTTAGTAAATAAAATTTCCTTTTCTCTTTATGTTAAGAGTGCAAGTCCTCATAAGAAACTTTTATTAGCTCAAGAGGTGCCTGGATCTGTGTAAGTACTTTTTACATCTCCTTTCATGCTTGTCTGAGAACCTTGATTTGAAAATCTGCTGATGGCAGCACCATTTGTTTCTTGCTCAAGAAAGAGCCAGAGGAACTAAGACACCTCATCTTCCCTGCTCCTCTGGACTTTCTGATTATGAAGGTACTCAAGGAAGATCAGATTCATCAGGTGCCTCTGGTTCATGTAAGCCTCTTGATCAGAAGGTGTTTAATCAATATGTGCAAAGATGAGATCTGTTGTCTCAGCCAGGTCAGTTGTCCTTATTCACACCATGTCTTTATACAAGTGTTCTGGCCCACCTAGAAAGAAATACTGATTTTCTGAAAATATACCTCACTAGCCTGATGGATACTTGGGTTTTTCATCAAAGTCTAGGGTAGCAATGCTGAACCACTTGTCTATTGCTTTTTAATAAGTAATTTATTTATAACAGGTAAAATAAATAGGTTTTTTTTTAATTTTGGAATTTTCATGACATTGAAATTTTCATGACATTGGAGTTTCCACAGCATTGAAAACTTACTTCCTACAGTTTATTGTCTCTAAAATTAAAGAAAAATAATAATTGTAATAAGTAAATTAAGAGATTTGAAGACTGAGTCTGAGTTATCTTGACATTCATAAATTTAAATTTAAGAATTCATCTCTTCCTACTCTCAAGTACTGTGTAAAAAAAAGAAGCAGAACAATATATGAATCTGGTGAGTGATTACTTTTTCTCAGTCTTCTTGATGAGGAAATTGCAGCTTTTGGTAGTGCAAGAGAAGCATATCAGCTAATGACCCATTCCACCCTTGCATGAGTGATTTGGTCATGGAGGAGTGGGACAAGGGTTTGGAAACACAAATTATCACTTCCTATTTGCTGTGTAAAATTTGTGATGAGCTTATCTCTTTTTAAACCCAGACCAGACACACTGCCAATTCAGGAGCTCTCCTGTACAGCACATTCCACCAGCCCCAAACTCAGCACCACAAATTATTTCTTTGTTTGTTTTCACAAGTCTCTTGTTTAATCTTGTCAGCAAGATTTATCTTTCTTGGAAGTGATCTTCAATAAACTACAGAATGGCATCCAAACTGGTTATCAATTTACATTGCATGGATGTCACAACAGCATATGGTTTGCAAATTCTTTTTTTTTTTTTTTAATGTTGAGAGACGCAAATGTGGGAAGTAAGTTTCCAAAGGCATAGGTTTATAGCAGGCAAGTTTATCAATACAGTTTAACTGTTTGTGCTCTCTTAACTTGAGCAGTTGGAACTCACACCATAATGGATTTTGTCCTTTTGCAGCTGCTAGTGAAGCAGAAGGCATATGACAGGGAAGTTAAAGACAGCATATGGAGATGGTCTAAAAAAACACTTGTTTTGAAGTGGCTTCAAAGATCCTAGTTCACGAAGCTGTTGCAATGTCTGGAGCAGACTAGTGCCAGCCATGTTTCAGATGGTGCTCCAGAAGCCTCCCAGTGATACTGTCAGCACTGGGAAATGGAGAGGTGCTGTGTGGTGTGTGCATACAGTGATATTACTGCCATGTACCTGCTGGGATAAACCAYGCTAGGCTGCAGCAGAGCTGAAGTTCTGCCTACTTTCTAGCCTGTAAGTCATGATTCATGCTCACTGAATAGCCATCATGTAGTGTCAGATGGTCAAGGATAATCTGCCAACCATGAAATCACAGACAGTAAAAGGTTTCAGAGTTAGGTCAGCTATCTAGTTACTGCACTTGTAGCTGTTTTTGCTATCTGCTTTTATATTGTCAGTTGGTTTCCTAATTGCCAGGATGGTTCTGTAGCAAAAGCTGTGGAAAGGCAGCCTTTGCACTAGAGAGCTGCTGAAACAGGAGACAGCATTGGACCTGCAAAGACACAGAGCAAAAAGTTAATTTGTTTTTTTTATTTTCCCTAATCTAGTTCTTTTCTTTAGCTGTTGAAAGAGGAGATTGACATGCTTAGGTGCACTGTGGAAATGGATATCCTACAACCATTTTTGTCTAGGTGGATGTTTCATGTCATTTCATCTTTCCAGATATCACCAAGATCATAGGCTATTCTAGGAGAATCCTTTAGGGGTTTATGTTGGTCACAGCAAGCTTTAGCCAGCGCATAAAAGCCTGTAGTAATAAGTATATAAAAGCTCTTCAGTAATCCTGCAAGTGCACAGCGCTCATTGTCTGATGTGTAGCCTGGCTCCCTGAGGAGACAGCATTGAGTTTACAGTCCCAGGCTGTATCATAAAGGAGTTATTACATTTTCAGTCCAAAATACTGAGTATACAATGTGACTTTTTACCAAAAGAGTCTATGCAAGCTCTGCTGGATGGCAGCCTAAGAACGTAAAATTAACATCTGCAGGAACTAACTGCTGTCCCAACAGTCCATCTATATCCAGTGGTATTGATACCAAGATAAAATACTGCCAAAACAATGTATTGCACCCCAACTGTAACTTTTCTTCTAGGAGCAGATGAAAAGAAGGATCACACTGCAGATGTTGTCATAGTCTCAAAATATTCTTTTGAGGAACATATCTTAGAATCAACCAGACACCAGAATACTGAGTAAATATTAGAAAGACATTAGTCATAATACCCAAAACATTATTTAATGCAATAAGTATGATATGGTAATTAAAATAATACAGTGCAATAGGTTATTAACTCTACCTTATTTGTTTCCCAAATATCCTTTGGCTTTGATTTGGGCACGTTACAGTGACACTCATGAGTGACAGGCATCCCCAGAGAGGTCACTTTTTGGATTCTTCCTGCTGACTCAAGTCCATATTCTATGGCACTGAATGCAGTCAAGGAAATTATTGAAAAGAGACTGTATCTTAAGAAGGCCATCTCATGTTTTTTCTGGGGAGTTTTTCTTATATGAGTGGAATCATTCATACTTCTTAATCGTGGGTAGAATTCCACCTGAAATAGCCTGAATACTTCCTTTTTCACGTGAGACAAAGGCCATCAGTTCTATCCTAGAATAAAATCAATTAAAAGGCATCCACAGCCCATATGCTGCTCTGTACAAACATTTATAGCTTGGATTTTCCTTCTCCTCTTAAATAAAATCAGTGTTATCCACATTCATCTGAAAACCCCTCGAAGAAGACAGGAAAGAGGAGAAGGAAGCAAGGGCTTTCCAGCAAGAAACTGTACTGTGGAAGCACTCATCCAACCAAAAGCACCAGAGCCCCAGGATGCACATCTATAATCTACACCCTAGCTGATAGGCTGCTTCAGACCTGGAGTAAAACGTCCCCTTGAGAAGCCACACATTTCCTTCAACTGCTAGCTACCTGCAGTGCTCTGTGAGACAATGAAATCAAACATCGTGGCCGCAAGCACTTAGAACAGCATCAACTCTGGAACTGCACATGCACCAACAGGAAAACTGGCCACTGCTGGCAGCCTTAAGCACAATGAAGGGAGACAGGAAGGACACAGGTTGGAGCACAGCTTGCTTTCCCCTCTGCTTAGTGTTTGGAGCAATCAGCATGCTCAAAGAAAATAATTTTGGTGAATGGATGAGCAGGCACCACCTCATGCCCCATGCCAGCCATTCCTTCCTGTGATCAAATGCACCAGAAGACCCTCTATTTATCTGCCAGCTGAATCTATTCTAAAGCATGAAAAGGGCCATGCTAGGGTCAGTTGCCACAAACTGGAGAGCATTCCCTGCTAGGGCTCAGAGGTTATTCACCTGAAGCCTCAGTGATTTAGCTTGATTTCTGCCTCAAGTGGGGGCAGTGTAAACAGCCCCCTTCCCACCCCAAGTCCGTCGGATCCACTCTTGATCCAAAATTATTTCTAACTAGATGGCACCTCTGGCTACCTGTACCGTAGCTGTAATACAAAAATCAGGTACTGGAGCTCCCTCATCACATGTGTGAAATGTTGTCAGGCTGTGGGATCACCATCACTGCCCCCAGGTTTTAGAGTTCACCCATATGCTTCCTCCATGGCTCACCAAAAACCTTGACTAAGCACCTGCTAAAGTTCTCGCTTCTTCTACAGGCACATGATTGGGAAGGAGGAGATCTGATGAGAACATCTCTTGTTTGCTTCAGAAGGGGGGAAAACATTATTTGCTCTCTGTGTTTAACTTACCCTATCATACTCACTGCAGGTATTTTTTTTTCTGTTTTTATAAATAAATCTTGGGATGTTGAAATGTAGGGATATTTTTGCCTTTCCCAAAGGTAAATATTTTCTGTTCTTGAATGCTGCATATTGCTTGTGTAAGAAACTCCAAAACTTTCAGATGTTGTTGGCATCCCCCCTGAGGTCTCTTGTGAGAGCTCTTGTCTGTGTTGCAGTACATAGCAATGAGAAGTTGTGCCTTATGAAAAGGGGCATTCCTGATACATCTTAGCCACAGAAGTCACAGAAGTATTTTTACTTTTTTTTCCCCTTCTTCATTTGTTTCAATTCTATTCTGTTCCTGCATTGTCTACCTTTTTGTCAGAGCTCCTTTCTGTATGAATGTGATTCACCATCTCCCAAACAATTACTGTAGGTATTGACAAGGAGTTGGCCATATGAGCAGTAAACTGACTTCAGAGTTGAGAGTTATGAAATTAAACTATAGGCTAAGCTCCACAAATTTTTTTATTAAGGTCTTCACAGAGAATTTCAGCAGCCAGCCTTATGTTTTCATTTCCTCCAATTTCAGAGTCCACTTTCAACTGGAACAGTGTGTGGGTTTGAACAGTGTCGCAGACATCTTTCATGAGAAATCCTTTCTTAGGATTTCTGAGAGCTGCAGTTTCAGCGACAAATGTAAACAATGGTTATCTGCTGCTGTGGAATGCAAACAGGTGCATCTGTGATTGGTCCATCCTGAGTGTTTATAGTTAATAGCCAATGAAGGACAGTTCTCTGAGGCAGAATTCTGTTGTTGTGCATTCTATTCTATTCTATTCTTAGCTTAGCAGCCTCTGGGAGAAACCTCTCCTTCTCCCTTCTCTTTCTAATATTATATAATATATACATATTATAAGATAATAAATCAAGCCTTCTGATG
>JACDOX010000213.1:895306-926079 GCA_014549065.1 Cardinalis cardinalis
CTCTCCTTCTCCCTTCTCTTTCTAATATTATATAATATATACATATTATAAGATAATAAATCAAGCCTTCTGATGAAGTCAAAGCTCTCGTCTCTCTCTCATCCTCGAAACCCTCCTGAACACTACCACAGAACAGTACTGAAATGGGGATACAAATGCTTTGAAGTAATGAAAAGCTTTTATTTATCCTCATTCCATGATATCAGTATAAGAATTAGTAAAGACAAAATAACAGTAGAGGTATGAGGTCTTTAAAAAATAAGCCCTTATACAATCACTTAACCACTGCAAGCAGATATGTAGTTAAAAGTCAAGGGGCCCTTTATTTATTTGGTTGATCAGTTCATTCAGGCCAGTTCTCCCTTTGGCATTGAAGCACAAATGCTGTTTTATTATTACAAATTAGCTGAGAACCGTGAAATAAAAAAGCACAGCAGGACAGGAATGTCCCACAGTGTCCATTAAAACTGCAGGGAAAATCATACCCTCCCTTCCAAAGAGCTCCAAATCCATCTTACCATCTGCATAGTTTCTCATTTAATTTGGATATATTATACCTTGACACAAGCTTYATAGAATGCTTACTTACATGGTTGTTTCATATGTGAAGGGAAATTTGTCCCACCAGGGTGCTTCAGTACCAATAGGGGAGAAACTCCTGTGCCTCTTATCCAGCTGGAATGTGTAAGATGCCAAAAAATGCAGAACTACTGAAATCAATGGTGTCTGTATGAGTTGAATCTGCTTGTAATTGCTAGAGGCATGTATGTTTGTGTGTGTGCGTGCATGTTCATGTGATACATGTGGGGGTGTGTGTATTCCTGCAGCTCCATCCGTATCCTGGCTTGTTCTCTTGTTTCACATCCAGTAGGAGGGAAACCAAAAATTGCCTCTTCTGATATCACCTGTATCTGCTGTGTTTTGAAGGGAAATATGAGGAAATATTTAATGTATGTAAGACAATCTTAGAACTAGAGATGCAGATTTGTAAATGGATTTTTTTTTTTACAGGTGCAATAGAAGGTTTGGTTTTGTTTTAATATGAGATCAGTTGCAGAAATCACATGGACATCTGTGAGACTCTTCACAAAGAGGCGTTACCAGGGCATGCTGAGCCTAATGTATTGTTTCTTTTTTCTCCTGCTCTCCTCCCTGCTCCCCTGTCTGTGTTACGCAGGAGCGAACGCATCTGCTCCTGACCAGCTGAGCCTAGCACTAGCCTGGAACAGAGTGGACATCGCCCGCAGCCAGATCTTTATTTATGGGCAGCAGTGGCCGGTACAGTGTGTATATATACGTATATGCGTGTGTGTGTGTGTGTGTGTGTGTGTGTGTGTGTACACACACAACATCTTCTGTTGGAAACACTTTACACCCTACAGGGTTTTAAATCCATTCTCTTTGCAGTGGTGGTTTCAGTGTGGTTTGAAATACACTGGGTCCTGTCAAACACGCATACCTGCCTGCTTCCCAGGCACAGTAGCTGAAGGCAGGCACAGTTGCAGAGAAGTTAATGTGTTCTACTGTCCAAGGAAATGGTGACATCTAGCGATGGCTTAAGAGTAGGACACCATACCTCTGAAGAAACGGGAGGTACCAGAGTTATCCCACCAAACATGATTCTGCAAGCTGAGGAAAACAAGTATACAGCCATGTTTTAGTGCTAGACTATAAATTCAAGGAAAGTCAAAACTTCTTTTTTCTCTCCAAGCAGCATGTTTTTGTATGCAAATACTGATTTTGAGGTGATGTTTTGACATAAAAAATACACCATACAAATGTTGCAGGTCAGGTAGACTTCAGGAGCTGATCAGCAGTGTCACCATGAACGGGCTGTGGCTCCAGGCCTCTGGTGGTGTTAATTCTACTCCCAGTGCTGCTCTGCATCGATCTGCCTGCTCTAGATCTGCGCCATCCTGTGCTCCAGTTGCTCCCTGGCTAATACCATTCCCAGGGAGCACCAGGGGCATGCATTCTCTTCAGGAGCAGGAGGACTGTAAATAGAGGAGTTATTGAATACTATGTCAGGCAGAGGAGGAAGAGTCGACTCCTTGATTGTGCTACAGCTTTTACAGAGGCAGAAGTCACACAGGAAGAAAAAAAAAAAAGCCACCAAAAAAAACCAGAAGGTCTCAATCTCTACTGTATCTCCTTAAAATCCACTTTATTCACTCCGGAGTTTCAACTGGACCTTATTAGTCACTACTGTGACACTTGTTTCATCACTGTCATTAAAATTTCATGTGGTATCATTACATAAGAGTTTACAATTCCTCATGGAAAAATTATAACAATGGGAAAAGCTTCTGTTTAAGTATCCTTGCTTTAAATGTAGCTTTCTACAGTTTGCTGTCCCTAAAAGACAGGACAAAAATCCTTGCCTTTTTAGTCATGGAGTGAATAGAAGTACTTATTTTGTCTTTGATATTGCGCATAAGTACGTGTCAAAACATAGGAGGGATTTTAATGGCATTTAAATATCTTCATTGTTATCTCTTCATCACCACATCATAGCAAACATTTGAATAAATTCTGCAAACTGTAATCATTTTGGAAGCTAAAAGCTGGAAGGATGAGATAATTTCTCATCTTTCTAATTCTGCCTGACCTCCAAGAGTTAAGAAGGAGAGGTTTTGTGTAAGAGGACCTCTTGCATTTGGGCCTTCAAAGGAGTGCAAATTATGAAGCTATTATTTCTGTTTCCTGGGTGTTCAAATTTCCCTGAGGTTCCACACCAAAACAGAAGAAAACTCTAGAAAAGACAGAATTAAAGTGATTTTGTGTGCACATACCAATACAAATAAAATGTTTGATAGGAAAAAAAATAATAATAATAATGACATGGTGAATAAGGTAGAGTTGGGGTCTCCAGTTTTCTGGATTCCAGTTCCTTTGTCCTAAAGTATTTTTCCTAGAGTATCTTAATAAGCACTCCAATATTCCTTTTTGAGCTGCAGCCCTGAATTAGAAAAATTGTTACAGATTAAAACTATGATTATCCCATTTCAAGTTTAGAAGAGAAACCCTGAGAATTTTGTCAATCCCTCTGCTTGTGCTGGAGTGACTGAATCAGCTGGATGTAGCCTGCCACGCGCAGGAACAGCTTCAATTAATCACTTGCTTTGCAGGTGGGCTCCCTTGAGCAAGCAATGCTGGATGCACTGGTGTTGGACAGAGTTGATTTTGTGAAATTACTCATAGAAAATGGAGTAAGCATGCATCGTTTTCTCACCATCTCCCGGCTAGAGGAATTGTACAATACGGTAGGGCCAGCCTAAGGCAAATTTTCTGTCTCTATATTCACTGTTCTAGCTCCCATTTCTATTGTAATGGCATGATAATGATGATGCACCAGGCAGGCAACACCTGCTGCAGAAATTTTTCATTAGTCCATATTGTCTCTCTTGCTTGTCTCTCATATAGAGAGAGAATAACATGCTGTGCCTTGCCCACATAGTCTGCTGTATGGAATTTGTAAAGACACAAAATAAGCCTCACACCGTGCCAGCTAATTTCTTGTCATTGTAATTCCAATATGACAAACCTAAGATTTAGGCAGGTGGTATTGGCTGGAAGACAGTAACTGGCAAGTTAGGACTGATGCAGTGGTGTTATATGACTCCTGACAATATGGTTTCAGAAAAATCTTCCAATTCTTAATCAGTCTCTGTTACAATGAAGGACTTCCCCATGCCCCCACTGAGTTCCAAAAACTAGACTTTGACTTTTAAAAAACTGTTTGCAAGTTTTTAATCGTCACAATTAAAGTGAATATAAAAGTGCACAAATTAAGTCTGCTTCTGAATTCTCAAATGCAAAATACATTCCAGCATTCATAGTATTATTACCCACTTAGGTAGTAGTTCAGAAAGTTCAAACTTCTTATGTGTAATGAAAAAAAGTCTTCAAGGCCTGTCTAGTTGGTAGAATTCCCAGTCTTGTGTGGTGCAGAAGGGTGGTGTTATGGGCATATCTCTTTTCAAAAAGATATGTTCCTGACAGTACTTTTCAAAGCCTTTGCTGTCAGAAGCTGCTGCACTGGACTGTTGTCTGGAGGTGTATCACACTCTGGAGGTGTATCACACTTCTGATGACCAGAAGTCAGTCTTGAAAAATATCAAATATTCATAAAGGATTAATGAAAAGGATTCATTAAATTTGGGCAAACTAGGGAGGGACAGGTATTTATGTATAGATAGACAGATAGATAGATAGATAGATAGATAGATAGATAGATAGATAGATATAGATTTAGATATGTACGTATGCATATATAGGGTACGTATGTGCTACCCTACAGACAAACTCCCATCTGATCTTTGGTCCGCTTACATTTTGCCTATTGACTGGTGTCTGTGTATTAAAAACAGAAAGCCTGTGAGCTTCCTTGTAAGAGAGATAAGCATGGTAGTTCTTGTACAAAAGCCAGTTATTACAGGGAATAAGTTTGACAGAAGTCTTCAGTTCCATAGCTAAAAGAAGGGCCTTTTGAACAAATTTATTGCTATAGAAATCAGCATACATTTCTTCATGCACAAATTCCAAAAGACCCAGGCTCTGAAATGCCTGAACTACCAATTATACTGTATGACCAAATGCATCCATAGTAGCCTTAGCACCAAAAAACAATTACATGGCCAGTTAAAAATTACCATATTTCAGCATAGACTTAGGAATGACCTGTAAAGCTACAAACCAGTGAATCTTACCTCTGCTATGGCAAATCTGTAAAAATAGAATAAAGTATAGAACTACAGGCAAGGGAATCAATTTTATGTCAACAAAGAGTTTATCAAGCTTCTATAGGAAAATGTTAAGCCTTAGAAATCTATTTCTGCAATCAGCAGGCAGGAGAATAAGAATGTTGCACTTGGTTCCATTTTTTTATTTTTGCAAAACTTTGACAGTATTTTAAAATTTCAAAGGTTATTAAAGAAATGTAGCTGCCATGGTTTAGAAGATCAGGGACAATTTGGTTTAAAACCTACTTGAATGTTAAAAAACAGGGAGAAGGAAAACATGGTCCATTGTTACCACAAAAGAACAATATGACCAGGGTCATGGAAGACCCTGGAAGACCACAGCTGTTCGACTTGTTTATGTAAGATCTGAAAAATGGTACCTACAGAAGAGACAATAATATTTGCAGGTGTTTTAGAAAATCTGAAGCAGCATATGAAGAATCACAGGTAAGTCTCATCATGTTCAGAGTTGGGATTACATAAAATCAAGTGTTAGGAAGTGCAAAGCAACACATATACGGAAACATTGATTCTACACATGTGTAGTGATCTCATCAGCTACAACCAAGGAGATTTTTCATAAAAGTCTCTTAAAATATCAGCAACAGTCAAAAACAAAGCAGAAAATAAGGTAAGATATAATAGTAGTAGTAGTATAATCAAAATTGTGGGACTCCTCTGCAGAATATTTTTACAATGGCAGCTGGAGTCAAAAGAAGATTGGAAAAATTCATAGACCTTGCATTTTACATTCACATGCATGTGCATTCACAGGGAGCAGCTTTCAGAGGAGACAGCCTCAATGCAATGCCAGGCTCACAGTGTCTCTGAGCCACCAGCAGTGGAACTGGAAGTCCTGAGTGCAGGAAGGCTTAGACTAAAGCAGTTGGTTTTGCTTCCACTCTTTCCCAGAGGCTGTGCTGTGCTTCTGGTTTTTCTAAGCCAGGAGCCTAACCCAATACATAGGACTTCAGTTTTCATCCATTGTGGCAGTTCATAGGGTTGTCTTAAGGAAGAGTTTTCTACAAAAGAGGAAAATAGGTGAAATAATGCTCTTGTGATTGTTTGGGGTTTTTTTAATTGATAACACTGTACAGTTGAAGTGCTCCCAGCTGCCTGATTTCTAAACCAGCAAGGTGAGAAAGTTATCTCAGCATTTATATTTTGTGCAAACTATTTTGTTCTTCTTCATTTGTCCTTTGCAGAGACACGGACCATCCAACACTCTGCATCATCTAGTCAGGGACGTGAAAAAGGTAAGAGTCCAATAGACGGTAGGTTGAAAAAAATGTTATTGGTTTTTTGTAGTTAAATACAATCTGTTCTGCATGAGCTTTCAGTCAGAGCCTTCTCCTTCCTGCCAGTACAGAATGTCCTGTTTGTGTGCTCCAAATATGAACTTTATGCATACAAAGCACAAATTAGCAAGTTATTTGGCTTGCTTTCTCTGTGGTTTTAGACGCTTGAGTAATAGTGTGTCTGCTGCCATAATTGTAGGCTCTTACATACTGTGTGGATTTATGCTGTTACTTGTATTTTTCCATACCTGCAACTGTTGTCAAAGCTACTTTCTGTGTTGCTAGTTTACTTCTGAGCCTGTAAAATAGCTGTTACCCTTGTGCTCGATCCTAGCTTTTTGAAACAGTTCCTGATTCTGTATGGTGTGGTACATTTTAGCCGTCTTCCTCAGCAGAAATAAAAAAATTTGTAGTGCAAGTTCCCACTGACCCTTATCATGTTAATTTCAAGAATCTTGAATTATAAAAGTCTATTGGAAGAGCTGGACAGAAATACTGAATGGTCTAGTGGCAGGAAGGAGATACCAAATACCTTTACCAATGTCCTCAGGATTAAAAGACTTACAGCGGCTGCAAAGAATAAAAATCCCTTATCCTTTAAATATATGAATCAAGTAAGGAGATTGAGTCTGCAAATGACCTCATCGGCTTGAGTATTCTCCCAGAGCATGTGCGGATTACAACCTTGCACATTATGTAAGCCAGACCTCAAGGGTAGCATACTTGAGAAGGGATATCTCTGTACATGGAACTAGATGGAAAATTTTAAAAGGAGAGGATATTTTTTCTAAGAGCACAGATTTTAGTGATTTTTGTCTGACAGTGACAGAATTGAAGCCACCTGAGGGAGGAGAGTAGTATTGTGTCATATAGCACATTTTTACTAAGTAATTTTACAGAGTAATCAGTAGCACATTAGGAAGGTTCTGGTGGTATTCTTAGGTTAGTGTGTTAAATGGCATCATCATTGTCCAATTAGGTATAGTGCATTAAGTGACCATTGAAAAGTGTGAAATGCCTATGGAAAGAAACTATGCACAAATCTCCTTGGATTGAGCAGAGTGAAGCTAGGATCTATTTAGAATGGATACTGCTCTTGAAGCTGAAGTTTCCAGAATATTTTATTACTCAATATGCAGTTATTTATGTGCCTTTATGAATTTGAAAGAAGCATAATCTGTCTTCTATTTTTTTTCCAAATGCCTTCTCTTCCCCAGAATCACCTTTCCAAGTTCTTCTTCAAAGGCATAGCAAATTGTATGTTGAGTGACTAAATAACATGTATCTCTTTTTTCTGAGCCCCTAACTAAATATGTATTTTTAAAGAAACTCTTGAAAGAAAAGGCATCAAAGTAGTCAAAGATGATCTGTACTCATGGATGTCTATGAATAGACACTAAATAAACTTACACTATATTTGATGACATTATTTGTTCCATAGTGATTTCTAACTACTAGATGATGGTTATTTTTCCATAAATTTATCTTTCTTTCCTCTGCCAATATCAAAAATCTTCAGTAATTCCAAGTACATTGAATCAGTCTTATGAGCATAGGTGAGGGCTTTGAAAACAGACAGCCTGGTGTGGCTCTTTAGCATCTTCCTGAAGAAAACTGGACTTCTGGGGCTCTATTTCTCATTTTATCCAGGATGAGGAACAGCCAGATTTCATAAGGAGAAGTGGCAGCTCACTATAACTCTAACAACTGAGCAGATCCCTCACAAATCAACCAAGCCATAAATCAGTCCACAGATCTGACAGCAGTTAAAACGAAAACACCTCTTTGGAAAAAGCTTCTTAATGGACACATCACCATTTGACAGTTTGATGGCCCATCATGCTCGCAAGACAGACCACACTGCTGATGCTAGTTTTTTGAGTTCATGTATATTTTGATGCCGCACACCTAACCTCTCAGATTTAATTACAGCATCACAGAATATAAATACCAAAGTATGTACTACACCACCTTGATACAATACCTAATTGGTATTAAGTACACCGCGCATTTACATGTACCTCTCAATTTTAAAACCTGCACTATTTAAAAGAGTGTATGCTAAAAAAATTGCATCTTGATCATTGTGGATTCTCAGATAGAGAATGGATATTAAAAATCACAGAAGCAGTAATTTACTACTGTTGTACTATATAGCTGTATAAATCAGTAGGAGAGTATTGTTTTGTTTTGTTTTGTTTTGTTTTGTTTTGTTTTGTTTTGTTTTGTTTTGTTTGAAAAACAAGCTTGCTTGCTTAGTAAAGCAAATAATGAGAACAACAGAAGTCACATTATCAGATTCCATTTGTGGCAGCCTGTAGACACACATGTGCTCACAAAACATATAATACAACAATATATTTTCCCTTTGGATTTCTAAATGCTTCTGTGAAGACTGATAGCCTAGACAGCATACTGTAAAGGCCTGGAGACACAATCTTAAAGAATTTACGGCAATCTAAATGTGTATGAATTTTGCATGTATTAACAAGACAATTATGTCATAATCACTCTGCCTCAGATCCCCTTTCAGTCCCCTCAATTCCACAGCTATATAGCGGGGCCAACCTGCCTGCAGTTTTGGCCTCATGGCCATTTTGCCGTCTCCTACCAAGGGTCCAGGATTTCACACTTAACTTTGGCTTCCTTCCATAGACCATACACAGCAATGTACCCAGGCTAAGCAGAAAGAATCAGACAGTGGCTGTCCTGGACACTCTGTGTCTGCAAGTGGAGGTTCTCCTCTACAAATTTAAAACAATAAAAATCCTTCCCTGCCTCAAGTAGCTGATGAAGATCACTAGTAATTAATAGATGGATTTTTTTTTCATTTGTCCAAAACATTGTATATAATCAACTGACCTCAATTCCACTTCAGGATTATTTAAATTTCCAGAGTTGGGTTTTTTTAAATCTGCTACTGTACATCTGCATTTCCAAAGAACAAACTAACAATATATAGAATTTTGGCAGTATTATTTCTTTCTCAGCACGCAAACTCAGAGGTTTGATACATGGTGACACAAAAATGCACTTGAAGTGAAAAAAGTACTACAACTGACTAGCTACACTTTAAACCTGAAATTTCTTCAGAAGAATTGTGCATTAACACTGAAGAGGTTGTCCCAGCATTAAAAGATTTGTTGATTATTAACCAGGACAACTATCTTACCTCAAAATCAGCCTTCCTCCTTGGTCATTCTTGACCACCTAGCCTGCACTAGAATTAGTTCATCCAAATTCTTGTTGTTCTTGGGGCAGTTCTATCCCACTTGCACCACTATGTTTCAATGTTACAAGCATTCTTAGCACTGCCAGGGTGCTTCAAGCTGTCTGCTGACAGAGCAAGTGCTTTGGTACATGTGTAACTCCTCTCACAAGGATGGTCCAGTTTTCTTTACTAGGGTTTCACATTTTGGAAAAGCAATGTTTATGAAATGTCTATTTTTCATGTGGATTTGGGAGTTTTCTTTAGTGAAGTGTTTAGTATTATCTGGGAAGTTTAGATGCATCTCTTATCAAAGTTATTTTACTGGAAACTTTTTATCTAAATCTTTCATGAAAATTTACAAATCAAAACTGTATCAAGAAACTCAGCTTTGTAATACGTGTAGCACCCTGATGCCTGTTGTTCTTTAACTGCTCAAATGTTTTTTGCCACTTAATGACAATAAAGCATTCAGTTTGAGTGAAGACCTTAAGTTAGAAGGAGCCCTGCCTTGGAGGTGCAACTCCCATTTCTGCTAATCCTTTCATCCTTGCTCTAGTAGAATTATCCTCTTACACATTCTGGGAAGACAAGAACATTTTAGGGGGAAAACCAACCAAACCTAGCAGAATTTACTTTTTTAAATGTAATTTTTTAGGTTTATTTTTCACTTAATTTTTAGATCTTATCTTTCTTAAACTGTTCAACATAAATGTTACCATGTCTAAATTATCTAAGCTAATACACATTCTTGCAAACCATAGTAATTCCCCCACTCATCAAATTAAACAAGATTAGGAAGGTTGCAAAAAGATGCTGGAGGACATTACTTAAAAATGGCAGCTCAATTTTTTCCAGTAAATTTGCTTGATTTTTTGTCCCTTTGAATGCCAGCTGATTGCTGGGCATGGTACACTATGAAAGCACAACCTCCCTCTCTCCTTCCTCAGCCTTTGCAGCATGCTGCTTGTACCATGGTAGCAGGGCAAGAAATATGCCTTGTCCTTCATGGCTGAAGTAGAAAAGGAAGGAGGATCTTGGCATCCATTTTTTCTCTTCTGCAGAACCAGTTGCCATCTGCTCTCCATTAGTGATTCTCTGCTCTAATCTAATAAGAGCATCTCCAGTGAAGCCAGGCAGATATCTCCAGACATGCCGATATTTCAAGCCAGACATGATAGTCATAAAATTGCTCCATGTGAATTAGTAACCTTCTCCTAATGAACACATTAAAAAAGCTACAGGCTCACTGTAATCTGTACTGTATATCATTATAGAACATTAGTTTATTACAGAGCATTGAAAAAAATTGTAGCTTTGAAGAGTTACAATTTCTGGTCCTTCTGCAATATTGGCTATATGAGACAATTTTTTATTAGAGTAACATTCCATTTTTTCAAGGCTACTGTTCACAGTACACAGAAAGATAATTTGTCTCTCCACCTTTATTTTGTAGTCATTTCTTTTGCACAGTGACACACAGAACAGTGAGGGTTCTCTAAATCTGAAAGGTTTCTTGGTGAGATCTCTAGAGCCAGATGATCTATTCACAATTTACTGAATCATGCCTTCTTTTCTGGTAGGGAATTCTTACTGAAACGTGAACTGTCATCCAGTCAACTCAGAAGCAGAGAATTAGAGAAGGAAGCAAAGTTTCATTTGGGTTCATTCCCTTCCCATTAGTCCTTTCCTCCTGTAAAAAGGGGTCAGAGTTTACCTTGTGTAGTTTTTTCTGGAGGGAATAGACGAGCAGATGTGCCCACACTGGGGTTTTGTTCCTCCATTGCCAGAGATCCCCCAGAGACTTGACTGGCACATCTGTGAGTGCAGCTCAGCCTGAAATTGTTCAGCACACAAGATGTCCCATTGGGTTCCCTGCAACTGGAGAATAGAAATGCCCCATTAACTCAGAGTGAATTCATATGCAGTGGGAGACAATCTGTTACTGAAATCTTTCTTCATAGTTTTGCAACCCCCAAGCACTGGAGAACTCATAACCTTAGTGACGCCAATTTCAGATTTGAAAATGAAGAGTAGGAAGATGTGTGCAAGGGAGTTCCCATAAAAAGGACAGTAAGATGTGGACATCTTTGTCATTTTGTTTCCTTTCAGTTAAAAAGTACATGTTGAAGACATCATATACACATACATGCACACAGGCATATAGATATACATAGGCATACACATATACACATACATCTATATAGAAATATCTAGAGGGTAAAAAAGAAAAAGAAATGGAAGGAGAAGTATGTAGGCATCTTTTCCAGGATCCTGCTAATGACCCTTGCCACAAACTCAGTTCATTTGTTGTGAGACAATCTCCATGGCTCTGCTGGAAATTACATGACTAGATAATGTGTTTAAAGGACTTTTAGTAAAATATGTAAGGAACTCAGGTAGAGAATATGTAGAAAAATTGCTAGGCCTGTAGTTTTCTTCATAAAAAAACTGCAAAATAATTAGCCACAGATATTTTGTTTATTGCAGCTTTCATACATACAGATGCTTTCCTCCTTCTTGGTGTGAAACTTAAGCAAGAGTGTGTATTCTTTGAACATAACTCCAAGACTGAATGCTGATAGACTCTCCTTTCCCCTAGCAACTAGTAATAATGATAGCTCATGTACTGTCTAAGTCCTCTAGAGCTGTAATACCAATCTTACCTCCTGCTCTTCCTTTCCTGGAACATGAGAAGGAAACACTATAGGATGGGAAGGAATTGGTCCCATGTGAACAAAAGATTTTGTGTGATGTTGCTTCACCATGCCTTGACAGTTCAGATGAGGCAGTCTAGAGAGATGCCAGCAGAAATGTGAGATGCCAGGACGAGTTGTGGGTGAGAGCTGGTGCAGGAAAAGTGCTATCTTGCAGAACTACTGTCCAGCAATTGTGCCTGACTTTTCAAGTGTATCGATCCTCATGCTTTTGTTTCTGCAGTCATGTTCCTTGTTTCCCCAGCTGAAGAATATGAGTACTGTGTACTGACGTTATCTTCTGTTACTTCCAACAAGTTCTTCACCTTCTTATTTAACTTATGTCTTCTTTCCAAGCGAGAATATCCAGGTTTCGGTTGGATCTATTTTAAGGTGAATTAATTAACCAGCATAATAATACATTCCTGCTTTTACCTATTTAATTTGTTTTATTCTAACATCATTTTAAAGTACATTTAACAATGTCAGTAATAAGCATTTCTTCTCCCACCATCCTTATTTTCACTGCAGGGAAACTTACCTCCTGATTACCGGATAAGTCTGATTGATATTGGATTGGTGATAGAGTACCTGATGGGAGGAGCGTACCGCTGCAATTACACCCGAAAGCGGTTCAGAACACTGTACCACAACTTGTTCGGACCCAAGAGGGTAAGAAACAAGCTGTTTGCCATCCTCATGACTGTACCAACTGGCAGGGATTACCATAGCTTCTTAGTTGGTTCCAGACTGGTGGGGTCCAGATTCATTTCCATTATGTGCATTGCTGTTATCTCACCATAATGCATCCCAAGCCAGACACTGATACAAGCTATGGTTTTTTTAAATTTAATGAAAAAATTATTGCATTCAGCTGCCCTGCTGAAACCAGCACATAAAACAGTCTCCTCTGACTCTAAAACCTGTAATTATGAGTATTCACAGCTTTTAAAAAGCAAGTCTTTTGACCTGAACCAATAATACTGTAATTCTAGCTCCTGAGTTAGATTTGAAAACTTCTGCATTGTTAGATGCATTTCCTTTCTCATGGCTCATCTTCTGATTGTGATGTGAAGGTTTGAGGGCAAAGAAATCCATAACTCAAAACATGTTTTATTTTTTGGATGTGGCTCCAGCAGTCATTGGGTTCATGGCAACACCACTATTAAGTATTTTTGTGATTTTTGTGGATTCCATGTTTGGTAAGTGAATACAAAGTCTTTCTAAAACACAAAAGCTGTTTATTATCATCCATATTGCCATTGACCCAGTACAGCATGAACAGGAGTCTGTTCAGCTCCTCCCAGTACGCTTTGTAGCTCTTTCTTTGCCTACTTTTGCCTCACATTTCAGATTTTAGCAATACACAACAATGAAAGTATTAATAAATGGCTATCAATAGCAACAGCTCTGTGAAAAGCTTGCAGACAGCTACCTAAAATGGGTTTATTTGTTTCCATATGCTTTTCCTTAAGATTCTTCACATTTGAAAGGAAAGACAGTGATTGTAACTGGTGGGAGAGAATTCCTTTCCAAAGTCGCTCCATTGACAAAAGCATTTGAGCAGTGATTTCATCAATACTGAACCAACACAGAGAGGGCTCCACATCAGTCAATAAAAGTGTTCCAGGGCAGTGGCCAAAATGCTGATGTACTCCAGAGAAATCCTCTGATGCCTTATCAGTGGTCCCTATCACTTTCTTGCTAGAACAGCCCTAACCAGTTGTAATTTGTACCTGCATCCAAATATATGTCTTCTGATGTGGTTTTGGTGAAATAATGTCAAACTCAAGTTCGAAATAACTACATTTGATTGGTGTGTATGTGTATATATATACTATTGCAGTACATTATATTACTCTTCTATATTTTCATTATTATTATTATCTAAATTTTATTGTATATTCTACGTCACTCTACATGCATGTGTATGTATGTGTATATGTATACACAAATAGCTGTAGTTTTTCATCTCTATTCTGTGAGAAATAACATTTTTCTAACTTTTTTTTGTACAGCCAAAAGCTCTGAAGCTGTTGGGAATGGAGGTAGGCAACCTCTGACAAATCTTAATGTCTTTTCCTTCTTTGATAAATATAGACTATATCCAGATGATGTTCAAATTCACTATAATGAAAACATGAATAGTATTTTCATCCAGATAGCTGGTTTACACAAGGGGCAGATTAAGAAACATTTCTTAATAAAAGCCCAGGAGATAGCTAAGGAAAAAGAGGGCTCTGCCCCAGCTATGGATCTTCTTGGTTTTTTGTTTAATAAGAATTAAACAAAGTGTTTCAGTCCAGCAGGGCAAGCAGAATTTCAGTCAGATAGCATCTAACTTCAAAACATGTTCAGAGAAATGAAACACTTGCAGAGAATTATGCAGAAATCTTTATACAAAGATATCCAAAGTTATCTCTGTCTTATTGGCACTTTTGGCTACCCCGATGCTTCAAGGGGATAGTAGTATTTTCATGGTTATTTTATACAACCACTTTCATTTTTTCCATCCATAGACACAGGACAGAATAGGTCAGCTCACCTGATACAAGCAAAAGGCTAAAATGGGAAAGAAACTAAAGGCAACAAAAACAACAAATGGATGGAGAAGGAAGGAATAAACTTGCAGAATAGAAGTAAAGAAGGGAAATTGCTACTTTTGTAAGGTGATAAAGGGAGAAAACACAAGAATAAGCGTAGAAGGAGTCTTCAGCAGATTAGAAAATCCCCTGAATATGTACTTTCTGAAGGCGGAAAGAGGCAGATGCATTACAGCAGATGTTACATTTGCAATCAGCTGTTACCTTTATTTTAATGGTGGATTTTCCAAAATAGTTCTGGATATTGTGTGATTGTACTCTCTGTTATTAGTTTCAGAGTGATAATGTTATTGATTCAGGGTGATAGTCCAAGGCTTTGTTCCCCTGTTTACTGTCTTCTTAATTACAGTGCATACACCAATACCTTTTTTATTGTTTACCTATGTTAAATATTTTGTCAAAAAAATTATGAATGGGCTGGCCTGCAGGAAACATGTTAGGCACTTATTTCAATGAATTGTGTGAATTGTTCCTTCACTGATGAAAAAAATTCTCTACAATTGCCACAGGATGATGTCCCTTTGCGTCGAGGGAGAAAACCAACAAAGAAAAAGGAAGAAGAAGTTGATATTGATATGGATGACCCTGAGATCAATCACTTTCCCTTCCCATTCCACGAGCTGATGGTGTGGGCTGTGCTGATGAAACGTCAGAAGATGGCCCTCTTCTTTTGGCAACATGGGGAAGAGGCTATGGCTAAAGCTCTGGTGGCCTGCAAACTCTGCAAAGCCATGGCCCACGAAGCATCAGAAAATGACATGGTGGATGACATATCCCAAGAGCTGAACCACAATTCCAGGTGAATTTCCTTTCATGTCCACTTTCCTGAGGGGGGAAAGAAAAAAAAAGGAGGGAAGAGAGATTTCTGGACCTGCCTAAAGTTTTCTTATTTGTAGCTTGCTTTCATTTCTCAGTTGTAGCAGAAGTGCAGTCCCTTTAGAGAAAATCCAAATGGCTTTTAAGCTGTCTGCCAGAGTAGCAAAGTTGTTAGCAATATAACTTCTGAAATGAAAAGATGTCAAGAAGACAGTGAAATATCTGTATTGTTCATGGGTTCTTCCTGAGGCCTCAAGAGTCGGACTGCAACATTTCTCTGTGCTTTTTCAGGATACTCTGTACCTGCCCAGCAGAACAGTTATTGAAATCGTTATGAGCAAAGTATTTAGGCAGAAGTGTTAATTAACCAAGAGGTCATGCTTAGATGAGCAAGGCAAGATTCTAGATTCCATAAGACTTTTCCTGATGTTAAAATTTCAGAAATTTGGGATTTGAGGAAGGATATTGGACACTCCTTCCAGGAGGCTTGACCATGAAGCTGTGGGCAAACAGCAGAGAGGCAATCCCTTAAGCTGCAGATAACCAGAGGATTTCAGTTAGAAAGTGTCAGGGAGGTGGGCAGGGAGGTGGGAGCAGACAGCTGGTAGGTGTGGGTGCTCATCACTGCTAAGCTGGGGCACTTATTTATATGCCTAGCATGAGCCACTCACGTTTGAAAACGTGGGTTTCCGTGTGTCGAGTGAACATCACGTTTATTTGCGTGCTGGAAGGCGCCGTGCCTCTGGCAGAGGCTGGCGGGGGCAGAGGCACGTTCTGAGCACGGGGCTGTGTGTGCCCACGGAGTGTGGGGTCCCTCTGTGTCCCTCTGTTGCAGGGACTTCGGCCAGCTGGCGGTCGAGCTGCTGGACCAGTCGTACAAGCAGGACGAGCAGCTGGCCATGAAACTGCTGACCTATGAGCTGAAGAACTGGAGCAACGCCACGTGCCTGCAGCTTGCAGTGGCAGCCAAGCACAGGGACTTCATCGCTCACACTTGCAGCCAGATGCTGCTCACTGACATGTGGATGGGTCGTCTCCGGATGCGAAAAAATTCTGGCCTAAAGGTCATTCCTGTTTTAAAATAAAATTAACATTCAGAGGGTTCTAATAGAGGGTGACAGGGTTCACAAAAATTCAGTAATAACTGTCTAAAGTAACCGTATTTCAGATATTTATTTGCAGTGACATTAAGCAGCATATATTCTTCCTGTCTTCAGTTTTTCAGATGGGGCTTATTGTAAGCCTAAGTTCAAAGCACACAGCTTAGATTTTTTTCATTCCCTTTCTTAAAGTCCCCTCTGGCATCATTTATCAGAACAAGAATTGAGCTAGGAGGTTAGTGTGTCGCCCTGCCTGTATACTTGAGGAGTTAGTCAAGAGTTTTAAAGATAAATAAAGGAAAAGGAAGTGTAAGTGAATTAACCATTAGTGAAAGGTCCTGATCTGACAGCCTTTCCTAGAACGGGCAAAGTAAGCAGCACGAATTTCCTCACAAACCCTTGCAAGTCTTCCTGATGGCATCTGAAGGTAGTTCTTTAGAGGGTTTAAAGGATAATTCAGTTTTCAAAGCTGTTACAGCTTTACTTCCACAGCTGACAAAACTGCTAACAGTGCAAAGTGAATTCTGAGATAAATTTGAGTCCCTGGCATGTTTCACCAAAGCAGTCACCAGTCAGAACATACCCGGCAGTTGCCTCTCCCTCCTAGATCACAGAGAAATATTTTCAGTGAAGGGATTCTCTCTTCTGCACTAATTGCCTGTGTGAAAATTAGTAATTACTCAGCTGTGTTACCATGTGAAAAGATGTTCAGTCATGCAAGAGTGCTTAGGAGTACAGGCATTGCTTCCAGTCTGGCTCTTAATCCAGTGACAGTGATGAGTGAGAGCAAGTGGCTGATAGCATTCCTATGCAGGACCTATGCATACACGTTGTTCTGCTACAGATAGAAAACTTTCTAATATTTGGAGACATTCCTACCTATTTCCTGAACTCACAGGCCTATTATCCTTCAGAGGGACAGCCGCTTTGTTCACTGTTTAGCTTTGCAAAAATTCAGTCTAAGTACATGGAGGACAGTGTAGCAACTGATTTCCTACTACATGCATTCCACTTTTCAGCATATTTCTTAAGCCCTAAAATAGACCTTTCTTACATAATGCATAACTGAAGGTAACAGGCTCTGTTTCAGCTTCTTCTAACATCAGGGCTTCACAAGGATCCTTTACTCAGTTTTCTAGTCTGTATTTTATTTCATTGAGGCTCATTAGCAGAACTTGTTTAAAGCTAGAGAAGGCTAGAAGCTACATGAGGCAGCATGACAAAGAAATAAATTTGCAAGCATGAGTCATGGTTTATTTCCCAAGAACAGTTTTTTTCCCTTTGAAACTGACAAATGGTAGAAAAATTGAATATAATTATTTAGATTCTTGCTGGCGATGTATGGCACCAATGGAAGGGCTAGGGGCAGCTGTTGATCCTACCTGCTCTTAAAAATAGCATTTCTGTGAAGCCAGGTCTGCCTGTAACCCCTTCTCCCTGGACCCATTGTTTTGTGAGCACAGCACCAGTGCAGGAAGCTTTTCCAAGGCTGGGTACAGCATTTGCATACCCTACCTGCTCCTCATTGTGTACTTTGAATGCTTTCAACAGCACACAAGATGTCTGCTGATATGATGAGCACAAGCATCCTCCCTAACCTGCCAAGAAGTTAACTATCTGGTTTTACTGTCATTCAGGGAGAGATTTATCAGAAAATCATCCTCCATCAAATTGCAGCATAACCAGGAAAAGTTATTGTGCTTGTGAATACAGACTTTGCTTTGTTTTACTGTGATGTCTATTCAGTTGTACTAATGGTTTAACCCAAGCATTGTTCATTACTTCTAAATCCCAAAAAGGAAATTTTAGTGGTTTCTACACTCCAGCATCTAAGAGGGGGAAAGCAGAAAAGAAAGAGCTGGCGTTAACATGACCATTACACAGCTGCCTTATTACTGGAACAAAATCTAAGGAGACTGCATATCTGTGCACATCAGCATTTGCTTTTGCTGACTTTGCCTTATCTCCTCAGATCCACACACAGTTCCACTTCGTTGTCTACCAGTGTACATTAAACATGGACACAAAGAGCTATTAACCCTCTCTGTAGAAATAAGTACTCTCTGTGTGTCATTTATACTGGTGTTTTGTATTATGTAAATGCATATATGTGCAGGTCTGTACACCTACGTGGTCCCACCTACTCTTGACCTTATATAATATTTTGTAAATATATTCTAGTATGTATCACTGTGCATCTGGTGATGTGCAAGTAGATAAAACATTAAAGAGCATTCACAGCAGCACTAGTAGAAGTTACATGCTTTGATTCAGTGCTCTGGTAACATTACCCCCAATGACAAATACTTTATTGTCATAGAAACTCACATATGCATGTATCTTTCTTTTCCTAAATCTCCCAAGGGAGTTGTTCTGTTTGATGCTAAGTAACCATTATGACCATAATCTGTTTTCTGTGATGATTATTGTTCTCATTATTATTGCTTTAGGTAATTCTAGGAATTCTACTTCCTCCTTCAATCCTCAGCTTGGAGTTCAAGAACAAAGATGATATGCCCTACATGACTCAGGCCAACGAGATCCATCTTCAAGAAAAAGATCCAGAGGAACCAGAGAAGCCAGTGAAAGAAAAAGATGAGGAAGACATGGAACTCACTGTAAGTGCTCACAATAAATCATCAGCCTCAGCAGTGTCAATTTGTAATTCCTACCTCTGTAGGCATTGCAGAATATCTGATGGCTAAATATAGCACATGATCGGATACCACACTTTACACTCCCCTCTCCTCCATGGGACTGAAGCCACACAAGTTGCCATCATTTGGCCTCCATGTTGCAGCAGTGCATCGAGGTGCTGTGCTGTAATATCCTCATATTTAGACTCAAATATCCTCGTATTTTGACTCAGCGTGGTGCCACATTGTCTCAACTAAGTGCATTAGATTTTAGAAGCACTCAGTCAAGATAGATGACCTCTCTGGTATGAAGAGGGCTTACCTTTGGCTGGAAATGCCCAAATATTCATGGAAGCCAAAGATTTTTTTTCTTTTAGTTGACTTCACTAGAGAGTAACAAGTGTGCAAACAGGCCAGAAAAATTATGAAATCTTAATCTAAAATTCTTTTTGTATTTGTGGTCATTGCCTTTCACACAAACACAGATCCAGTCTTTAATCCACTGAAGACGCTAGCAAGCAGCAAGACAGCTCCCCTTCTATAACTCAAAAGAATTGTGTAAGGAGGGACTTGTCAGTATTTGCAACACAACCTTTGAGGAATATTTTACACCACGAAGAATCAGACAACTAAATCTCTGAAAACTACACAAGTCATCTATCTCCTGTCTCTTGTTCTCACACTTTTTCGTTTGGGCAGTTATCATACAGGCTATTACATCTACCTTAGTCTAGTTTGGTTTGGATTTCTTTGGGTTTGATTGTGGTGTCTTTGAAAGGCTTAAAATTCAGCCCCAGTTGGTCAGGATAGAGGCGTAAAAGAGATTTGCCTGATTAAGTTAAAAAACAAAAACAAAAAAACCCAGACTGTTTCCCACAGGCAAACAGCAGAAGCAGCCCACAGGACCCCGACTGCAGGCAGGCAGAAGGACCTGCCTACAGGACCCAATATCCAGGCAAGCCGAAGGAGCAGCCTACCAGACCCACCTACAGGACCCGTTTGCAGGCAAGAACCTGGCTGTTGGGAAGGACCAGAAGCCAGAATAGCAGCAATGGGGCATTCTCTGCTCATTAGCTATTGATTGCAATTTACTAACCCTTGGCTTCTGATCCCCTTCTGAAGTGCCTACTCAAATCAAATAAGCACTTTGCAAGCTGCCTTTTACCTGGCAATGAGGAGAAATTTGGGAAAGATGTGTTTTCCATCCCGCTGTAGTTATCCCAGCTCCTGGTTTCTTGTCTACAATACTGTTTCCTTTTTCCCTTCTGACTCCTGCTGCAAATAAGTGGTGTGTGCGGTGGACCTGCTATTCCAAATGAACCTTAGATGTTCCCTCTCTTCTCCCTTCCATGTGCTGAAAGTCCTATTGCTCCGTTCTGTCATTGGCTCTCCCCTTAATTCCTTCAAATTCAGTGTATCACTCTAGTGAAGTTTCAGGCACTTGAAATATTTTCTATAAATAGTATTTCTTCATGTGGAGTCCAGCAAGTTTAGAAACAATATCTTTGGTCAGCACTGCTCACTTAGTATTTCTGCATATAATTTATACCACACTGTAGAACTTCTAACACAGTTTCACTCAGGCGCCCCTCAGTGGTGAGGAAAGACAAATTGGTAGCAGAGAGTTCTTTGCATGTGTGTGGTTAGATGCCGCAGGCAGTTACATTTAGTCACTGATATATTTTAAATGTAAGAAAATACTTTAGACTGAAGTTGCATACTGTTCCAGTCTTAGTCAAATGATCTCACGTAATGGTCAGGTTTCTTTTCACTGATCAGAGGATGCCTGAAACATGTTTTGGGCAGTCCCTTTGTGACATTTCCCCTTACCCATGGTATCCTTTACAATATTAAGAATATCTTATAAATACTTTAGTAAGATTAATAATTTATTGTGCTGGGATATCATAAATGTTTAATCCATTGCTGAACTTTGAATCAATAGATTAGTCATTCACCTAACTTGAGCTTTGTTCAGCATAAAGATTAACAAACAAAAGTGAAGTTAAAAAAATAATTTTTATCTCAAAGTTCCTTTTCCGGCAAATAATATATAATTGAAATAGTCTTTCTGATTCTCCTTCTAACCATTCCCTATGAATACTTCTCAAGTCTCTGTATTCATCATGTCACACCCATATTCTCTCTGCTAAAATGAACATAAAGAGGTCTCATTTAGGCAAGGTCTGTTCATTGATTTCCTGTATGTCTTGCTCTAAACCCAGATGACTAAAGACAGGCCAAGGACTCAGTTTCTTCTTCTGTACTGCACTTTTGCAGAGTGCATGAGGTACAGGGCCACAGTCATCTTTTCCCTATTTCCCTATTCCCACATTATTCTCATTTGCACAGAATAATGTGATCAGCAGACTACAGCAACAGTGAAGTTAAGTCTCCACACAGGTGCATCTGCTGCAAGTATGTATTTGCTTTATGCTCCTCTTAAAGGATCAAGTGGGTAACTGAACATGTGGATATACTATGAAGATGTGTTTATTCACTGTAAACTACTTGTTATTTACTGCTTTTAACTTTATAACAGATACATGTGAGTGATAGGTCCACATTTCTTTAACACCTAGATGCTAAGAAACAGGCTTATAGCAGCTACTCACAAAAACACATTTGAATACTGCTCTCATCAGTGCTCCTCAGCACCAAGAAATTTACCACAATTTATGTATGGAGCTGACAGTCATTAATCCTAAATATTAAACATAGAGAAGTAGAAGGGCATTAAAGTCTAATGGCCAGGGATATTTTCTATTTGTACAATGTCCTAATCAAGGTCTTAATTGCCGAAATTCAGATCAGCCAGAAACCTCTGAAGTCTCCCATCCTCTCAGAATAACTCTAATTCTGGAAGTCATAACTAGGAGCATCCTTAACCCTATTCAGTGCATTATTGTTTCGGTATTAGAGCTCCCCTGTAAGTGGTTTTATTTCAGATCACAGAATAACTCATCTAAGTCCTTTAAAAGGTGTTTCTGTTATTGTTTTGTTCATTTTGCCTCCATTTTTCCACAATGAATAGGAAGTTTGGGCTTCCAGAGCATCACTGAGTTAGTCTGAGAACTTTTCAGCAGCAGCAAAGCTAGTTCTGTTGGCCTCTGGGATCACATGAATTCATCTTAGTCTTTTCTCAATGGCAAGAAATAACACAATATTAATCATATCACTAAAAATACAGTCCTTAGCACAGAAAAGTCTGAAGATCCATGTCCTAGAGCCCCTGGCCCAACTTACCCTTCTCAGTGGAAGACAACTCTCACAGCACCTCACATGCCAGCAAACTGGCACCCCTTCAGCTCGTCTGGAAAATGGAATTGAGAGATATTGCTAGTGGTGTCTAGAAAGACGTGCTGACCCTTTCCATAAGAAGAGGTTCTCTCTTCCTCCCAGGAGTTTGGAAACCCTCCATACACTATCAAATATGGGCCCTGGCAAGGTCTAGTTCTTTGCCCTGCTCAGCAGACAGGATTTCTGAGCTCCTGGCGCTTTGGTCCTCTTCCTCTGTGCCCACTGTAACCACCAAGCATGTGCAAAATCTAATTTTGTATGTCTATAAGTCAAAGACATTTAAACATTTTTCTACCAGTGTTTCAGGGCAGAGAACAGTAATCCTAGACCAACTACCATGGGGGGAGCATTTTCACACACCGTGTAGGATACAGCAGGGTGTGCTGAGGGAGGTGTTTCTACACAGCTATGTCACATTTCCATACCAGTTCTCTGTGAGCTGGGGTGAGTCTCTATACAGCACGTAGATTTCAGTCAGGATGAAATTGGAAGAGCCTGTATTCATTCCAGAAAAAATGAAATTCCTGTTATTTAATTATGAAACACATAAACATAGTATAGGATTGTTAACATATATTAATGCAAAAATGTACAGCCCAAAACTCTCCCCTGATAGTTCATTATCAGCAAAGAGTCCTCAATTACATAAAACAAAATCTGGCCCAACAATAACAACAAAAGCCAGATTAATAAAATCTCCGTGTAAAACCTCTGAAAACATCAATCTCTTCAGGCTAAAATGATGCAGTTGTACTGTACTTCACAATGAAGTTGAGCTGCTGTCAAGCTTACCTTGCATGACTCATGGTGAATCAYGAACAAATTCATGGATTAGAGAAAGAGATGCCGCCCACACAGAGCAGTGTGTTGAGTTGTTCCCATCCTACTACATCCCACTCCAAGGAAAACATTTGTTCACATTTGGCACTGCAATTATTCTGTTAACACAGTTACATAGGTTATTTCTGAATGTTTCTAATGGGGAAGCTTTTCAATTTGTTAATACTGAGGTATAATTAACAGTCAGAAACATCAGGTCAAACCTAATCCCTAGCCATCTCAGAGAAATTCCCCATCTGTAGCATGAGGGAGGGGAGAAGGTACTATTATATGATAGAACTCATTCAAGAATAATTGTAATGAGACAAAATTACCACATTGTTATCAAGAAGAAAGCAATAGCAAACAGGAAATCAGAATTCATAAGCTAAAGCATAAATCCAGATATTGAAAGAGCATTATTATAAAAACATCCACAACTCACTGATTTCATTGAGAATTAAGTCTGTCTCAGAATTTGTAAATTTGTAAAATTGTGAAGGATTTGAACTCTGTAAAATAATCCCTTTCACTAAAGCACGGCATTGCTCATTTGTTAAAGGAGGCAGCATTCATTTTCATTCTGCTGCAAAATTCCTGAGCACCAGGGGACAGCAGAGACAAAGCCTTGGGAAAAGCTACAGAAAACTTCTGTAGCTTCAGATGGCAGTTTTACCAGAACAGCATCAGTAAGTAGAGAGAAGCAAAACAAACTATCTTCTTGGGCTGTAGTGTTCCCAAAGCATTCAGATCATATTCAAATTTCACCCCCAAAACCCAATCAATGATACGGATCAAAGGATCACTTTGATTTTGTGGAATTCAGGTAATGATATCTTCTGTGGAGGTTGTGTAACTTCTGCTACTGTGGTTATATTGAGTAAGTCTCATAACCATGAAAACCCTTCTCCTCTGCTTAATAGCCACTTTGTCTTTTTCCTTTTTTATAAAAGTCTTGATGGACATTCAAGGTGTTTTATGGGCTCTGTGAGAGACAACAGGAGGTACATTTAAATTCTTAATACGTAATGTTTTATCCTTATTTATGGAAATTAAATGAAAAATCTTCAGCCATTAAAGCTAAAGGAAATAGGTTAACTTGGCCAAAGCAGGCTTTAGTTTTTGAGACAGTCACAGCGTGTTAGTTTCAGTGCAGTACTTCTGTCCTGAATCTTTGCTGTATTTTATTGAAAATGTGCATGGCAACACCTGTATGTTGTCAGATTCAAGAATATAAGGGTTCACAAGGAAATTAATAATACTAGAGGAAAAACTGCTTGCATAAATTAAATTAAAGAGAAGGAGCCATATGGACCAAGCCCAGTCCTAATAATGTTACAAATATCTACACTGACTAAAAAAAGTTTATCATTACAAATTACTATTTCACAGGGAAAATACCTATACGAATAGCTCCACATGAGGCTGGGAAAAAGGAAGAAAATGTTAGATTGTGATTCTTATTTTTAAATATGTGAGAAGTGCATCACCAGTTCCTGCAGGGCTGCAGAAACTGATCAGATAGCTCACCTGAAGCCAAATAGTTAAGTATGTGCTGTACATCCTGTTGAGTTGGAGAGCACAGATACAGAGACAAGAAGGACCTTTTTATAGAAAGACTATATGTCTGGTATCTAATTGTTCCCTTGGTTTTCCACCATTTAAGTTGCAGATGAGGACAATGCTGTTTTCATGGATGGTGAAAGTTTGCTTCAGTTAATGCAAAAGCACAAGGGTGCCTTCGTCTACTTGTAGGAAAGCATTATAGAAGCATTGAAACAAATGCATCATTATGCAGTCCCTGCATACTTAAATTTGTCT
The DNA here is from genome assembly GCA_014549065.1 of Cardinalis cardinalis. Classification (NCBI taxonomy): domain Eukaryota; kingdom Metazoa; phylum Chordata; class Aves; order Passeriformes; family Cardinalidae; genus Cardinalis; species Cardinalis cardinalis. The sequence goes on from JACDOX010000213.1 coordinate 920,346, forward strand.
CAATTCTTGCAAATATTTCCTGTGCAGGGTGCTGCATCCACAAACTAAATAGTAAGAACTTGCAAAAGGCACAGGGAGCTAAAATCCAGTCTTAGTCTACTGTTCACTAACTAATTGCTTCAAAATGAACATTTAATAGGTCACATTACACTTCAAATACAAAGGAATTTCTTTTAAGCACTAACTTCAGTGATTGTAGTTTAGTCTTTCCATTTCTCTGCAGCTGATAACGAAAATTAAGGGTAAGCAAACAAAATATTGTCTTCTTTAGACTGTTAGGTTTTCACTCATAGCTGGGGACTTCTTATGTATGTGTTTATTGAGCTCAGTGTAGTTTCTCAGTGGGTCTGATTTGCAAAAAAGTGGTAACTGTGAGATCAAGCCTAGCAAAGGCAATGCATGAGCAGTCTGGAACTTCACTATGGAAGAAACTAAAATCATGTACATGAGTATTGCAATTCAAGGCCTTTCTGCTGCAGTGAGCTTTACTAGTAAGTCCTCTTACATCCATGTAAGCTTCACTGTGGGATCATGGCCTGGGAAAGGTCCAATGATTAACCCATAACGTGCCACTGTCTCCTTTGCTTCTAGTTCAGTGACTATCAACTCATCTTTTCCCTTGTTGTTCTCTCTCAATCTCAGCTTTATGAACTTCTCTTTGTTAAAACCAAAATTTACCTGGTTTCTGTCTGCATCTGTTTGTTGTATAGAAGTACACCACATAAAGCTGTTGTCAGGTAAAAGTGTTTCTGTCCATACAGCAAAAATTAAAAATATTCTCCACACTAATTTTTTGTCAGGAATTACCCTCTCAAGCTGAGGGTTGAGGCTAAAGCTATAGCTTTCCATTTTCAAAGTATTAAAGGGAAGCCTCCCTGCAAAAGGTAATTTGAAAGCAAAGCATTTTATGCCTAGCTGTGGTCACCTGGTTTTATCTAGAGATCAAGAACAGTATCCTATTGACATTTCAAAAACTTGTGTAATTTTTCTTTCACAAGAAAGAAACATAAATTTATCTTTCTTGTAGGCAATGCTCGGACGGGGCAATGGAGAGTCCTCAAGAAAGAAGGAGGATGAGGAAGTTCAGAGGAGGCACAGAATGATCCCCATTGGAAGAAAGATCTATGAATTCTACAATGCTCCCATCGTGAAGTTTTGGTTTTACACTGTAAGAAATATTTCCTGTTATATTAGTAATGTTTGTACAAATACTGAAATTGGACTAAGGTCATCTTTTGTGTTTCACTGATGTCTACATTTATATGTATTGGAGGGCTTACAGATGAATAGTTTAATAAAAATATTTAGTAGAATTCTGCTAGCCTTGCAAGACTTTTAAAGATTACCATTTTGTTCAGGAAGTTAATGGCTAAAATTTGAATTATTGTGTATGTTTTTCTTTAAATAAAATGGTATGGGGCAGTTTGCTGTAGTGCTCCCAAGGAATTCCCTATGGGAAAATTCAAAATAGGATTGCTTCCAATAGTAAGCCCAGTGGGAAGTTGGTCTGAGTCAGAATATAAATTATCTAATAACTGATGAAAAAAAGAGGTAGAACACTTCTTTCCTTGGAACATTTTTTTTTTTCTTCTGTTTTGACCAGTCTGTGGAGTGTCTCTCAGAGAAAATGTGCAGTTAAGTACCCACAAGATATCAAAGACATGATTGACAGCCAATGTACATTTTTCAGGGACAAATTAGTTAAGTCAGTATATTCACTGTGTTAGAAAGAAATTAAGCTCCCAGAAGAAGCAGAAAAAAATGACATAATGGATTTCAACTACAGTAAAACAGTACCAAAAACTTCACAGGCTTTTCTCATAGCTAAATTAATAAAGTTATATTAAAGTTACTATGTGGATAAAAAGCTTTTCGACAATTAGTCCTCAAGAGTAGATATTAATTATTCATTATCAAGCTTGAAGCCAGGATTAAAGTTTTCTTCTATATCAAGTGCTATCTGATATTTTTATTCAAAACTTGGATGATGGAGTAGAGATTGGTTATTATTTTAGTTATTATTTAGTTATTATTAGTTATTTTGCAAATTACACCAGAATGTAGAAGGATAAGACCAAAAAGATCACAGAAAGCGATCTTTTCAGTCTTCTTAGCTGGAATATTCCATCCCAGTTCAGCTTCTGCATCACGTGACAAGTGTGGACTGGTTTGAAAGACCCCAAAAAAGGAGAATGTTTCAAGTTTGTAAAGAATGTTTCAAGTTTGACCTAAGGGGAGAGATTAAGGAAGCAAGAATGTTTCCTCTGTTAAAAGAAAAAAAAGGTCTGCAGAAGGAATGTAACAGTTTTTGAGTATGTGTAAGTACCTCAAAATCCTTGCTGAATAGGACAAAAAAAACCACCCAGACAGTTCTAGGTGAGAAATTAGGAAACAGTTTTTAACTGCTCCAAGAAGTACTGTCATGAACTATGTGAGGACATGCTAGATTTTCCATTATTAGTGATTTCTAAATTATCTTAATCAAGACACGCATTCTTTATGGTGCACTGGAATTAATCGTGCCTCAGCCCCATGGAATTGGCTAGACAGTTTCAGGTGGTTTTTCCCAGTCATATTTTCCATCATTCTGCTGAAAGCACAGCAAACTACAAAGAATGGATCCTTCTGCAAGTGACTTCTTATAAGAAAAATTGCTTTGCAGATGTTGGGAACAACTCACATCAATCAAGTCTTAACTATGGTGGACACTGTAGACTAGCAGAGTTTAACAACTTGGAGTAATTTATTGCTCAACTCAGTGGCCACTGAACATTAATCAAGCCCACAAGTCCAGAAACTACTCATCAGCAGCCTAGTCTCATTATCAATTGCAGTGTGTATTATACACAAACAGAAAAGTCTTTACACTGCAAATGGAAAGAGGCATCCTGTTAGTTCAATTTTTAAATGGGAGAGAGAAATCAATATTGGATTTCCATTTTCCAAACTTGTTCCTACAGTTTTATGTCCTGAGGCAGGTCTCAATCAAGGTCATTTATTAAAACTGGATCTTGGATACACTGAACCTGGAGAGCAAGTTAAGGTGGATTCTGGCTGCCATGCTTGACCTGTTGTGTATATTGAGAACTCCTGGAGACTCAAAGCAAAACAAGTTTCAGAGAAGGATTAAAATTGTACAGCTTATCACATTTTGCAAATACACAGGCGCAAATATTATTTATGGATTTCAAAAGAAATCGTTCAAATTTTACATTCCGTATTCCAAAACGCATATAAAGGTCCTGTGGCTATTGTATGCCACTTAAAACAATTTGAATATTCTGCATTTACCTATCTCTATTACTAAATAGCTGTATTCATCTTCATTCTTCAAATATACAAGAGCAAGTTGAATGAGATATTTGAGTAAGAAACATTTGGCTCAGCAGACACTGGACAACTTTTTCTCAAAAAAAAAAAAAAAACCAAAAAACAACACAAACAAACCAACAGCTCCCCACCAACTTTAGCCTTTCTCTTTAGATATGAAGCAATTTCAAAAGTCAGCTGCTGTGTTGTGTTTTGTGGCTGTTGCATTGGAAACCATGATGCAAGTGTTTCATCCCACAGATTACTTGAGCAGAAGAGGATGATCTTCTCCTGCTGTTGACCACTCCCACTGTCCTAATATCAAAAAATGCTCGTAGCAGTGTTAAAATAGTAAAATAAAAAGTTGAGGTTTATTGGAAACTTCCAGGTAACCTGGTGGTGATGAGCTCACATTGCATTGGATTTCTACAATTTTTATAAGTTTAAAAAATTAGCATAACTAACAAATACTGTCAAATTAGAAGAGTACTTGGTTAGGTTATTTTCTCTGGGTACTGCCCCACTGGAGTTATCTAGGGCTTCTTTGCCCCATTTCATATTGTGTCTCCTCAGATTCTGATCAGAAAACAGAAGCCTGCTCCTCGTCAGACTTCTTTTTTTTAAGAATAAGAAATAAGCAGTATTTCAAGAATGTTTTAGAAGGTTAACTTACTCCTCTAAAATCTGAGAGAAATGGTAGCAAAAATACTAGGAACTATATAACTATTTAATAGTAATCTGAAAAGCTACAAATATATGAAAAATACATAAAAAAGCAAAATATTTAGGCATCATTACTACTAGCACTAACTGAGATACTAGTAGGAAGTAAGAGTTTATGATCATTTAATTATTGCAATCAATCGGGAAAGAGGAGGATGATCTCCTTCTTGAAGCATTAACCTATTGGTACAATTTCCAGGTGTGTCCTCTACCACAATGAGTATTCCAGTATTTTCTGTGGAATGGGACTGCATCCATAAACGGGCCAGGTGCAATCCACCCTTGAAACTTCTTAGTAGCACTTCCTTCCTCAGCTTCTTCAGTCCTCAGTAGTGAAAGTGGCAGCTCCTAGCTCTTTGTCAAGCCAGGCAAAAGCAAGAAAAGACAGGGTTCAGCTACATCTGTAGTGGCACTTTTAGAGAATCTTGAGTACCAGCTCAAACAGCTACACTGAAGTTTGACCACAGTCTTGGATCAGTGTCACTTCCAGGAAGATGAGAGCAAGTTAGAAGTATGGGGAGGGAGGAGACTGTCATTCACCCTGTCACTGAAGGGCTAATTTCCTGGGTCAAAGTGGAGACATTTCAGTATAAGTTTACGCACAAATCAAGATTCCTTTCTCTTTTGTCAAGCAAAAATATTTTTTAATTTTTACTAAGTTTGGATTGACATAAAGAAACCTGCCAAAACCAAAACCAAAAAAGCCAGCATTTCAAAAGAAAACCTGGAAGAAGCAAAACCCCCCAGTTACAGTTAGATTCTTGCAGTTTCTGTCACTTTTGTAACCTCTGTGCCCTCATTCTTTTGGCACACTGACTGCAAGTGCTCACCAAAGGCTGCTGAAGCAGATCAAAGTAGATTTCCTGACAATTAGCAATCAATAAGGTCTAAGAGGAGTGTTAAGTAACAGTACAGAGCTTTTTGCTCTGTATTAGAAGGTGCTACTTCCACTAGGGAGGTGTATATCCAGTTTTGCCTGCCCAGACAGAGGTTCTCCTGACTCCAGTGTCGCCCTACGTGTTGGTCTACATTGCTCTCCATTTCCTTTAGGACTGGTAAGGGAAGAGCAGCCTCCAATGACTGTGCATTGCAATCCATCATCCCTCACAAACTGAGAGACAAATGAGATCATTTCCTCCTCTGTTTTATGCAGACAAGAAGTAGTGCTTCAACTGTCTGCTTCCTCTAAACTGATAGTTATGGCCCACTGTGGTGGTTTGACAGGAAACAGGATTTCTGGGATCCTGTGGTCAAGCCAATGGATGTTCAGATTTTAATATTGGCAACTTATTTGGCCAGTGGGACGTTGGATCCACCTCTGAGAACACAAGGTTAAGGCAGGGCTCTGCCCCCGGGAAGCTCTCTTGGGTTCCGGTGGGGAAAGAGTTCGGATCTCTCCCCCGTCCGGCTGCTCCTGCTGGGCGGGGGAGGGGAAGCCACGAGGCCAGGTGAGGTAGGCCAGGGCTTTGGACTGAGGTGGGAGGCGAAGAGCCCCGGCATGGAAGGGTGGGAGAAGCAAAGGAGGCATCGGGCAGCCCCCCCACCAGGAGAGAGAGAGAGACTACAGGCTGTGCTCGTGACTGTGTTATCTTGAAACGTGATAACGTGGAGCAGCACGGCTGAGAAGAAGAAGGGGGGGGGGGAATGCAGAGAGAAGGTGTCCAGCCACTTGTGGAGTCTCTCCGGGCGGGCAGAGCCCAAG
>JACDOX010000213.1:927009-964305 GCA_014549065.1 Cardinalis cardinalis
TGTCAAACCATGACACCCACAAAACAAATTCTCTTGAATGTCCTCAGCCAGCAACTGGAACAAAAGCCAGAATCTTGTGGCTTTTACAAAGAGTGGAAGCGACATTCTCTAAAAAATATAACAGAGCTATAAGCTCTATTCTGTGATGTGCAGAGCATTTAAATAATCCTACCCAAAAGTTTCAATGCCCTCTGTGGCTGTTTCAGCTTACATGTGAGCCCGTGTGCGCAATAGTGAGTAACCTACAGCTGAGATAAAAACTGAATTCAAATATAGATGTATGTATTACAGCTTTCTGTCACAATGACTAAATGTTCATGCACAGAACTGAGTCATCTTTTCTCTGACTTATATTTAGCCTTAAGATGCATTTTCTTATAGGGCTGCTGTTTGAAAGGCAAAGTAGACAGGAGGCTGGATTCTGGCCTCCACGAACCAGAGTGGAATCCTTGCTACAGCCCATGCTCCAGAATGACACTAGGGTTTCTCTGAACTTTAGGAACTTGATGATGCAATTTACCTGACATTGTCTTTTTTGACAGACCATTTAATTACATTCAGCATGCAGGAAAACAAAGAAAAAGAAACTAAAAACTGAATTCGCTTTTTCTCTGTATCAAAAATTAACCTGGAAGGTGAATATATTAGGAAGGAAAAAAAAAACATTCACACTTAAAATTTTGCAAAAAAAATATAAGGCAAATGAATGCATGGCTATGCCCGGCTCCTTGCTGCAGCAGTGTGAGTAGGAATAGCAGTGTTTTGAGGAGGGAACATGCTTTAGGTTAGGTCAGGACTACACCGGGTAAGAAGACCTCTAATATCTGAGCCTAAAATCTGGGCTCAGAATGCCAGACAGCTCAGATTAGGTGAATGGGGGGGAGGGGAGGGGGGAATACAAAGAAGGGGTGTTAGAGGACTAAAGGCTTTTAGAAGCAGATGAGAGAGAAATCTCACGTGGCTTACTTAATTGAGTAGTTGACACAGTGGTATTAGGATTGCCATCACTGTGGGATGATCTAAGGGAACTGCATTAATAAAGTCTTTTTGAGGAGATAGATATAGCTGGACATTTGTGCATGTGTTTTGCAGATTCCATACAGTATGTGACTTAATGTGAGTTTTTCGGACAACCCGGGACAGTCTTATTGTTCTTTTGTCTGTGAAATCCTGGTTACAGTCAAATCAGAAATATCAAATCATATCCTAGCTCGGTTGTATAAATAGTGACAATTGATACTCATATTTTTTCTTTACAGCTGGCATACATAGGCTACTTGATGCTGTTCAACTACATTGTGTTGGTGAAGATGGATCGCTGGCCATCTATCCAGGAGTGGATTGTCATCTCATACATTTTCACTCTGGGAATAGAGAAGATGAGAGAGGTAAAGTCTCCCCAGCCAAGAAATAGTAAAAAAGGAATAAGCATGGGATTTGAGGGGTTTTTTCATTTTAATATGTTTCTTTATTATTTCTCTCAGGGTTTGTTTTTATGAATGAGCATATCATAAAATTACCCTTTTTTTTCAGAAAGGCAAATGGATTGTTAAAAAAAAGGCAGGAAAAAATGTCTATCTTCTTTAAAATTAGTGGTTTCTTTTCCTTCCTTTCTTTCTTTCTTTCTTTCTTTCTTCCTTTCTTCGTTTCTTCCTTTCTCCCTTTCTCCCTTTCTTTCTCCCTTTCATTCTTCTACTCCCACAAAATTTCTGTGTTCAAATTTCAGTGTGATGCTCCTTTAATAGTATTCACAAGTACAAGGGGATCTTCTGACAAGCCTTAAAGGTCAGCAAAATTCCTTAAAGTGTGACTCTAAAATTTTTTTGATGTGTCAAGCAATAGTGTGCATCTGCCTAAGGATGCAAAAGCAGACACATAGAGCAGAGACAGAGCATTTAAAATAGCACTCGATCTGTAAAGTAGGTGAAGTGGCTCTGTTAATCCTGCCCCTTGTGGTCTCTCCCATCTAACGCTGTCCTCTTTCACTTAGCCGAAGGTCCATTTATTCCACAGTGACACCAGAGGCCCAATTCAGCTCTAATGTGGGTGAATGCGAGTCCCATTGACCTCAGCTGAAAGAGCACGTTTGTACCCCTGGGCTGAATCTGTTACCAGTTATGTTTGTACATTCTGAAGCCAGTGCTCTGGAGGGCTAGACTAAAAATGGGCTTGCCACACTTGGGCTTCAAAGACGGGTTTCTGACACTGTATGGTAAATGCCTCATAATAAATAAAAAGAACAGAGGAAAAGACCCTACTTGAGTGGCCCATGAGTACACGTCATTAAGCAGAAGAGAAAGGAAAGCAGTGGCAGTAGCCACATGAGGACTCTGCAATTCTAATGGAGCCAAGGCACTGCTGGCTCAGCAGGTAGGAGTCTGCACTCAGGAGTTGTGTGACCTGATTTTTGCCTAATCATTCAGCCCAAACTGGCACCTCCACAAAAGTTTACCAAGAACATTTGTCATGATTGATTTCTATGCAGATGTTGGAATTGTTTGCAGATGAGCCCAAAATTCATTCCAAAAGCAAATTCATCTTTTTTGAGGAACTGTGTGAGTATGTTCAAATGCTCTTGGGCTAAATATAGAAAATGAAAACCAACAGCTTGTTAAATCTCTAAATGGTGGGAGTTATTAATGGAGATCACTTGAATAATGGTTATAAGAGTAGTTTGGAAAAGCAATCAAGTTACACAAAAGATCTTGCAAGGAGAATGACAATAAATTCATAAGGTAAGATTATTTATTTTTGTGACCTTTCACAATTCTCGGTTGTGTAACCTAATTTCCAAAAACAGGCCCAAGTAGTATCTAGTATCTCTCTGTATTAAATTTCTGATGCAGAGTTTTATGATTATTAATTACTTCTTGGTCATTTGATACATATGTTAATGTAACTTTCTGTAAATCTATAGCTTCTTTAAATGTGAGTTTTCTGATTGAAAAAAATCTTACCATATTTTACCGTCCATTCCAAGACCCTGGGTAGGGTTAATACATTTGAAAAACAGAAATACATAAACACATTTCTACTGATATGGTGAGGATTTTAGACTGAGTCCTTTGTCCGCTTTGTCCTTTAGAGTCTCTTGAACATAGATACATGTTAAGAGTGGTTGAAGGTTTCACGAGAAAAATAACAGAGAGTACCTGATATATTTGGATGATAAGGATGATAAGGATGATCAGCTTTTCTTTTGGCCTTTGTGGCTTATATCTATCTGCTTACTACAGATTTTTTCACCTTTATATGAAAACAGCTCAGCTCCTCTCCTCTGCATTTCCTCTGTCCTTCAGATCCTCATGTCAGAGCCTGGGAAGCTGCTGCAAAAAGTCAAAGTTTGGCTCCAGGAGTACTGGAATGTTACTGACCTCATAGCTATCCTCCTGTTCTCTGTTGGGATGGTTCTCCGTCTGCAAGACCTGCCTCTCCGAAGCGACGGCCGTGTCATCTACTGCGTCAACATCATCTACTGGTACATCCGGCTGCTGGACATCTTTGGCGTCAACAAGTACCTGGGGCCCTACGTCATGATGATCGGGAAAATGGTAACAGCACTGGGAAAACTTCTTCTCTTTGGCAACTTGTTCTTGGCTCAGTGTGCTTAGCCAGTGGCATTGCTGCAGATCCACCCGTATGATTTTTACATTAGTGTTTCTATGTAGGCTAGAAATCAGTGCTTTGTTGAATCAAAACCTCCAGAATCAAGGATTGGATTTTTCCTATTCTGTTAGATGATGTATAATTTTTCTTTCTCTGACATCACTCTTCAACAGCAGAGCCACCCTACACCCCTGTGTGCCTCACTTGCAGAAAGTGCAAAGGAGATTTGGTGATTATAAAGGAAGGTGGTTTGTTAAGGTAAAGAAAAAATTGTTCAGGTGTGTAGTACCTTGAGACTCTCAATGTGTTGTGGTAGTCATGGTGTATTCAAAACTATAATGGTTATGGTTAAGACTGACCCTTCTACAGTTTGATCCACATCCACATGGTCTTCCATCGTTGAAGTTCAGGTGTGTCCTGGTGACATGAGAAATCCATTCGCACAAGTGCAACCTCTGTGCCCTGGCCACATCAATCATACATACCATAGCAGGAATATTAACAGCTTGTGTAATAGTAAATGCATGCACAAGGAATCAAGAGACATTTGCTTCCATATGCTGGACTTCTGTCTTTTCAATTTTCAATTTTCATGTTTCCATTGAAGTGTTGCAATTAAACAGCAATTTGCGTGCTTGAGTTAAAGAAAAGGGCTGGATTTACAGGTGCACATGCACACATCCCTGATATTTGGATACCTGCATACGTAGATGATACATGTGTACACATTTCACATACAGTATCCAGCTTTTCTTGTGTAAATCATGTCTGTTTCATGCATTTTGAGGTTTAAGATTTGGGGTTTTCTAAATAGATTAAAGCCGCTTGAAGCTCACTTTAAGTAAAAAAATTAATCTTAACTCTTCTAGATGAAATACTGTTATCTGTTTAGTATGGGACAATAATCAGCAAGTCCAAACAGGCTGTCTGTTGTATTTATCTCACAATGGTCCTTAAAGAAAAGCTTTGTCCATCCTCACCATCATAAGAAAAGGGGACATGTTTGAGTGCATGGACTACAATATCTCCTTGGTATTATGTTAGCCACAATAGGCTCAGTGAACAGGTATAAAACTGAAATGCAAAATATACATCTGTTTACACACCCTATCCAACAGGGAACCATTGTCTTATCCCCTCAATTTACCAGCTTTCTACTGCAAGCCCACAGTGCTGGATTTGACAAAGAAAAAAGAGCTTAGTGGAAAAAAAGCCAGGGAGAGAGATTGAGGGAAAACATGAAAGTGATAGTTGAGTTGTTATGTCCTGGAAAAGGGATAAAGGGATTTTGAAGTGTCCTGCCTCCAAGAAAGCATAAAGGAGGTTGACATGAGGTTTTGCAGAGCTCCAGAGTGAAAATACTCAGCAGGAATACAGAGAAAATAAAAAGAAAACACTGCTTTAGCAGGTTTCTTTCCTGCCGCATTTGGATTCTCTTTCTGCCAGTGGATCTGGTGGTCACTGGGGCTTACACAATACAAAGTGTATAAAACTTCTGAAAAAACAGCTACCCCTCTACTCTGGTTTATTTTTCACAGATACATGCACCTAAAGTTTCAGAACTGTGGTGCTAACACAGGCAGAGTGAGCAACAGTTCAATAATAGAGGGCCCATGTGCAAAAAACTTCTAGTAGTCAGTGTTACAGGTGGCTGATAGGAGCCCAATTCCCCCAGCAGTACAAAGAGTGGTTCATTTTTCTGCTATGTCAGGCAGAAAGGAAGTGATTGAAATTAATAGCATTTTCATTCCTTTGTCACTCACATGTGTACAACAAATCAAACCTCACTCCACTTTATGTGGAAAACAAATGCAGGAAAATCTCTAGCCTCTGTGTGCTCAGTGTCTACATTAGAGGATGTTGAATTTAGGAGCCAAATTGTTCTGAAGCTCTGGGCAGCTGTTAAAGGAGGAAAATTCTTCTATTTTGTGCCTTCCAGTTGCTTGGTTTTCATCATTTGTCCAATTTTCCTTGCACTTTCAGCCACTCTGGCACATCCCCTTTGCCCACACATGCAATACACAACCAGTCTCAGTTACTCAGATCAGCCTCTCACATCGATTTTCTCACCAGCTTACTCTCTTGTGCAACTCATGCACTCCCTGGAAGCTGCACCTGCTGGCTCTAGGCTGCTCCATGGGCTCTCTTGTGTATTTTTGTTTAAATCATGTGTCTCTCTACCTCCTTGCATTCTTCCAAATGGTGTTGACAGTTCAGTTCAACACTGTGAGGGACATAAAGTTGGTTATACATGTTTTGACAAAGTGAGCACATCACAACTACTGAGGTCCTCAACAGATCATATTTAATGCCTGAGACCTTTTCTTAAGCTTCTATTGTAAGTTTTAGACACAGGAGGAAAATTATGGCTTTTTCTATCTTTCCAGTGTTGAGGAGCTTTCTCTTCATTTGCCTCTACACTGCAGTCAACGAAATACCCATAATAAGTTTTACATCTGGCCACTCTGAACAAACATGCAAGGGAAATTAAGCAAGAAGCAGGAATGGGCTTGAGTGTTTTAAAATCAATAGGTTAAAGCAAAGATGAAAATACAAGGAGGAAACTGAATGGCCAAGCTTATTATTATTAGCTGATTTCAGTAACAGAATACGCTTCTGCTTTTCTGATTTCTGCACAGTGATAGATCTAATTTCCTTTAGAAAATTTCAGGAATTAAATTGAATTAAATGACTGTGGAATGTCAAGAGAGACAGAGATATATCAGTTCCTTTAATGTGTGGAAATATCTGCATTTTTTAGCATTTCTGCAAATATAAAAGTTGAAATACTTTTATAAAAAAAGTCAATTCTTTATGAAATTGTACCCAAAAAAATTGTGTTTTAACACTTTTTTAAACAGATAACTGATGAGTTCTTTAGATTGCCTTGCTAAAACACCAATTGTAATTTGACATCACAGGCCGAAGGACCTGATACAATGCTCATTAAAGTCAGTGGAAATTTGTCCATATATTTTATTGTATTTCAGACAAGTTACTGAGAATTTAGAAGATACCCAACTGAAGAAGGAGAAAAGTAATGTGGATCTTGAATGGGGAACAGCACTAAAAAATTTATTTCTTGCAACATGAGGTCACACCCTTGTGACTCCTGATCAAAAATATTTGAAGCATTCAATGCATTGTCTTAAATTGCCTCAAAATACTGATTTTGTTTATTTGTTTGCATGACATTTTTAAATAGTTATTACATTATATCATATCAAGTTATATCTTGCCATCTGAAACAAAGTTTGATCAGACAAGAAAGGAGGAATCAGGTTTCACCTCGAGGTTTGTTCCCTAAAAGAAGTGAGAACTAAATGTCATTATTCAGCTTTCCCATTTCAAGATGCTTTCTGAAGTACAATGATCTGGAATTTCTCTTCTCAAAGGAATATTTTTTTTAGAGATTAATGCCCTGAGTTAAAGAGGAGTGTTGATGGCTGACTTCACTGGTTTTTAATTATTTAAATCATTTCTTTTCCTCTCTCATGTCCCCAAGGTTATTTTCTTTCTTTCCTGCTATTTTATGAACCTCAAGACTTTTGTTTTCCTCTGCTTTTTTTCACTTGTCCGTGGTTCCTTCTTTCCATCTTTCTGATTCTCTCTCATCTGACCCCTGCTCTGCTGGTGCCTTTCTCCTAGAGCCTCTCTCTCTAAACACGAGCATACCTTTTTCTCTTTGCTACCCTGTAACCCTCTTTTCTCTGGTACATACTTCCCCAGTGTTGCTTTGACTTCAGGTTGCTTTAAAATTGAAGAAGCCCTGCAGCAGTACCAGCTCCATCTGCTGTGAGCAGGTCCCTCTTCCAGCAGCCCCTGCCACAGCAGCCCTGCCCTCGGGCTGCAGCCGGTGCCCCGTGGAGCCACAAGGCACCAGCTGAGGTGCAGGTTGGGTTCACGCCTCTCTTTCAGGGTGGGCTGAATTCAGCTGAGCCAGAAAATGCAGAGACTGGAGGGAATAAAACTCATAACGTTCAGAGGATTCTCAATTTGAGTTTTGGCTAGGGACAAAAATTATGTCCAGAACTGTGCAAAACAGCTGAATTGTAACAATTATGAAGACCTGGCAAGTCTGTAAGTTTTAAAGGGATCTTACCAGGGACTTTACACAACTCCCATTTTTTCCACATTCAGTTTGGGTAATCTCTGCTGTACCTGCCTGATGCCCATTGTTCTGCCCCCTTGAGGGCCTTTTCTAGAACAGTGCTTCTTCTAATCTTCAGCTCTATTCAGCATCTTGTAGGATTGCTGTCCCACATTTTTCAGGAGCATTTTGAATGGGTGGGCACTGTTTGCAAACACTAGTTAACCTTGGGCATATGCGAATAAGACCCGAAACAGTGGAGAAGAGCAGAGTTCTCTGTCTGTTATTTGATTGGGTTTTTTTAATGTGGCATTTGTGAGACTCCCCCACCAAGTAGATTTTTATCCCAGCCAGTATCACAGCTTTCCTTTCTCACTGGTTACCACCATGGTGTCCCTTATGTTGCAGAAACAAGCTGTTCTGCCACCCGTTCCTCCGTATGTTAGCTGCAGCTCCCTTTGCTCCAAGATAATGACTACCAGTGAATAAAATTATCCATGTCAGTCCTTTCGCTTAGGTACAGTTGCCGCATGGTGCCTATAAACGTCATCTCATGACCCTTGCCCAGACCCGGCTGCTGATCCCACTGAACCCATATATTCTTGTTGAGGCAACTGGTGTGACCAGATGGTACTCTGTATTTTCAAGCCTATTCATAACATTTGAATTGCTCTTGGAAGTCACACTGGGTAAAACCAGGGACACAATAATACGACTTCACTTCTTTGAAAAATAATATTTATTTTTATGTGTAAATGAGAACAGCTTTTCAGAATTTGTTTCTAAGATTCACAGACTTTTTCTTTTTTTGCAGTTCATTATAATAGGAATATGGACAAAAAGTTCCTCTAATTGTTGTCCTTTCTCTCTCTTTTTCTCTCCTTTTTCCTGTCATTACATTCAGATGATAGACATGATGTACTTTGTCATCATCATGTTGGTGGTTCTGATGAGCTTTGGTGTGGCAAGACAGGCAATTCTCTTCCCCAATGAGGAGCCTTCGTGGAAGCTGGCGAAAAACATTTTTTACATGCCTTACTGGATGATCTATGGGGAAGTGTTTGCAGACCAGATAGACCGTAAGCAAGTTTATGATTCTCATACTGCAAAGTCAGGTATCCAGCTTTGATCAGATGATGTCCTATTAGATCATGTGTGTTTGCTCAATAAATGGCTCTGGATAGAGGAACTTCTCCAACACAGAGAATGGTCGCAAAAGTATTCTTTCATCTAGCATTGGGGTGTCAGTTTCAGAACATGCTTCTGGCATCACTTTGCAATTATTTAACTGGAAATCTGTAATGCTGAATTATTGTGCATGTAGAGAAGGTTATAAATGTGTCCTTTTTACCAGCTTGGTGGCAAGAATCCCCTTCCAGGTATCCAACATGAATTTGGTGGTGTACCTGGGACACAAAAGGTCACTCATTTTTTCTCATCCCTTGGTTTATTTTTAGACCTAAATACTTTTTGTCTAACTTCATATTGATGATCATGTCTAATAATTAGGGGTTAGACCTTTCAGCTCCTGTATTTAATAGCGATCTAATCTGGTGAGTTTTCTTTTCTCTGTTACCTTTTCAGTACCACATTTCAGCTAAACACTGTGATGTAATTCTTTGGGTCTAATAATTAGATCCATTTTTCGAATATTGCTGCATTTTTTTTAAGGAAACAAGACTGTGCTCGCACCAATGCAAACAGGAAAAGAGACAGTATTAAATATATTATCTCCTCAGGATTCATCAGATAGGTGATCAGGAAAATGCTGGTTTTCTGTTTAGATTAAATCTTGTGGTCCCACTCATTGCATTATGCGTGAGAGAGCTGGTCATGAGAAATGATGCAGAGCTGGTCATGAGAAATGATGCAGTAGATGACCAAACTAAGAATCACAAACAATGTCATCTTTTGCAACTACTGTCATGTAACTGATGTTCATCATTCCTATTTAACTACATGTAAGTCTTGGCAGGATTTGGAAGTCAGTACCTTTGGCAGTGGCAGATGGCTTCCATTAAAGCTCTGTTTAGGATATTTCATTTTATTCTATGTACCATCTTAGGAAAGGATATTATTTTCAAAATTTATTTGCTCTTTGTTCGGCAGTGAGAAAATTTGAAAAAAAAAAATTTCCTGATCTGATTAGAAGTTGTAAATGTATCTATATCACACATAATGCCCCCAGTTGAACATAGTTTCAGTATCCCATGGCAGATATTTCAGCAGTTTCATGTTGACTTCTTCTTCCTGGCTAGCACACTATCATTATTCTGGATACAGATGAACCCTCCTTTTTATCTTTGCTTCCCTACTTGGTTTTCAGAGGCAGCATGGCATGCAAGGAAGTAAGCAAATACTTATAATCACAAAATTTCTCACTATTTTTCACTTTTTACCCAATTCCCTCATTTTTATCCTTTACCCTATACTTTTATTTTTAAAAATTCTTAATTCCAAAGGTGTAATAGTTGGGGATATAAAACTTTGTCTTGCTCTGAAGGCATATTTTAGAGCAATAAAGATTTGTACCATTAAAACAGTACTACCTTCTACAAGCAGAATAATGTCTGTCCCTCTATAAGTGGCCA
The DNA here is from genome assembly GCA_014549065.1 of Cardinalis cardinalis. NCBI lineage: Eukaryota > Metazoa > Chordata > Aves > Passeriformes > Cardinalidae > Cardinalis > Cardinalis cardinalis. The sequence goes on from JACDOX010000213.1 coordinate 937,297, forward strand.
TTTATTGATATTGTACTGAGTAACTACCATAGTGCAACAAACGTGGCAATTGGCTGAATAAAGTGTTCTTGTTGGTTTTTTTAAATGAAGGGCTGATTACAGTTTAGAACCCGTAAATTTTAGGAACTGAAGGGTGTTTACGTATGAAAACAGGGTGGCAGACTGCACACCCTTGCACGAGGATTTGTGTTATTTAGAAGCACAACATTTAAATAATGCAAAAAGATGCAGAGTAATTATTTCTGAAGCTTAGGGAAAGCAAAATTCCTGGTGGCCTAGACTCCAGCTTTATATATAGACATATTTTTCTACCTGTGTCACAGAAATTTGGAGTTGCAGCAGAAGTGATGACATCAAAATGAAAAGCAAAACCTACTTCCTCCTTCCTGAGAGACAGATGATGCAGGGAATTAGAATCTGCCACTCTTCCAGCACAAATTATGTACAGTATGTCATGTGTGTATGATGCTCAGTTGTCTCAAAAATGTTATCTGTGGAATAGACTGGCAGCACAAACAATAGCTGGTGTTGTTGTTACACAATCAAAATGACCCAATGGACACCCAGAAGGTTTTACTAGTATATTGACATTTTTTCATTGTTTAAACATTTGCTGTTACTTATATTTTCCATGTTGTTCTAAGCTCAATCAGCCACTGTGCTCATGTTAAAGTGCTACGGTGTTTGTACTTTCTCAAATAAGGTAAGCATGTTCTAAAATTGTTATGCTACATTTAAATTGAAATTTAACTTCATGATTTAGGGCACATTCTTTTTTAAATCAGTACTATTTTAGCAAAAAAAAAAAAGAGGTTGCTTTGTGATTTTGTTTATATTTTGGTGTTTAATATTGCTACATTATTAGCAAGCTTGGGTCTCAGTAAAAGTGCTGATCATGGAAAAGCATGTTTATTTGAGCCACTCTCCTGGAAATCAATCCTGGTATCTGAGAAATGTACAAAAATGTAGGCTACTCTAACATCTCTAATGTGCTTTTTTAAAGAAAAGTCAGGTTTATCTATTTAATTAGTTATTTTTATTTTATTTGTGAAGCATGCCATGAAGTCTGACCAGATACAATGTCTGAGCCCATCTCATCAGCTGGCAGCCTTTTCATCCAGTGGGTCTACTCTGATTTTTATTTCAACACACTGCTAAATGTCTTGCTCTAAAACAGTGCATATTTACATTTTTTACCCATCGTTTCTGTATTCATATAATTTTTTAAGGAAAAATATGTAAGCTGGACTATGTGTTAATGTCCTGTTGGTATGTGATCTCATCTTCAACTCAAAAGTGAGGACACATTATATCCTCACTTCTGGGATTATGAACACATTATTCAGTGGTGGTGTTTATTATCAGTGATGTCCATAACTGCTACAAACCTACAAATTTCTGACTAAGAATCAGTTGTAACGTGGGGTGGAAGGAGAGTAAATCTTTTAGATCTGTGTTCAGATTTTCAGGTTAAGTCAACAAAACCAGCAAAACCACTCTCTAAGTAGTTCCTCTCAGACTGGCAATTCATTATAATATGACGACTAAAAAATCTAAAGGGCTTGTCATATTAAACAGGTGCTCCATGAAAAGATGTAGAACTGGAATGGTCAGCTTCCGTGATTCTTGGATGAAGAGAGTGTGAGAAGTGAGAACCACTGAATGTGCCTAAAACATGCTAAGGGAGGAGCCACAGACAGTAGCACATGGAAGAGTGACTGCTGCTAGCAATGGGGGCACCCTGGAGGGCTCCGGGGGCTCTTTCAGTCCCAGCTACCCATCAAGTCCACAGCCCAGCTCCACATGGCTTGGGAAATGGGGAACTAGAAAAGACAGACTTTACTATCATAGTGCGATCGTAATGGTCTTCTTCTAGGTGTTTGAGCAGGAAATTAGTAGAATATGATCTATAAACAAAGGAGGTGCAATTACAATTAATTAGACCATATTTTCCCCACAACTGAATGCAGATGTTCAGCTCATTCTATGTAGCTGATTTGGCACAGACAGAAGGTTTCGCATACCATGTTGTCTACTCAGGAAGTTTTAGCAATTATGTGAAACAGTCTTTGGAAGTATGTGAAGATCAAGGAATAATCAAGCTACTATAGTATACTATAATAGTCAAGCTACTTCATGGAAAAGTCCAACCAGTCCAAGTGAAACATCAATCATGACTGAAACTACCTTGAGCTATTGAGTTTTGACTTGGGCCTAGAAAATTCCAATTACCAACTATTGGGATTCAGATAAAGGCTTAGACCTTAGAATTGAAAGGAGGCAGTAAGCTAATCAAATTTATAAATTATTTAAAGGTCAGGAAATTAAAAATTAATCTATTTCAGGAAAGGAGTAATAATAAGAGCTTGATAAATTGAAAAAAATTAGACTGATATCAATTATGTAGTTGAGTAAAGATATATTATTATCCACTGATAGCTGGGGGAGGGAGAATCTGAATCAGGGAGCTGGTGATGGCACGTGCAACTGTCTCGCATGGAGGCTGTCTTTCCTAATCCATCTGTGCCTTGTGCTGCCCAAGGGGATCCATGGGGCAGCAGCCAGCCATGTAACTGCTTCAGTGAATGCCTATCCAGAAGTGGATTTCCCACAAACACCGTAAAATCTCTCCCTCAGTTCACCACACACTGGCACTTGTGCTGGCAGTTTTAGCCAGGAAGATTCATAGGACAGTTGTCACCTGTGAAGAACTTTGTTTTCACCTTACAAAACTATATGCCCCTCCAGAATACTATGGATACAGAAGGATGTAAGAAATATTGAAGTGGAAATGCGAGTTTGTTGGTAAAAAACATGTAGGTAGAGGAAATAAATGCCAGCTTGGGAAATAGCCGTTATCTGTAGAAAATGAACATCACAGCATCATTTTTCTGTATTCTGAAGGCCAAGCAACTGAACCTGCTGTTAGTCAGCATGACTTCTGGGAAGGTTTTCAGGTTTTCCTGGTGTCTCACAGGTTGGATTTCCATCTGGATTTTCTTACCAGCTGACAGTACTTCGTGTGCCATCTGGAATCTGAAGATCAGTCTGAATTGTGTTTATTTCTTGTGTCTATTTCTGTTTTGGAAAAACCTACCTAGTTTAAGAGGAAAAGATGGGACCTCTTTCTCTTTCAATTGTATTACAGAATATCAAGTAACCAGAATGCAGTCGTTTCAGAAGATGAGAGACTCTTATACACAGGTTTTAACTATTCAATGATCTTCACAGGAAGCTATAATTACTACAAAAAACTTTAAAAATTCTTTAAATTTCTTAATCTGTTAGATCTGTTTAAGTTTTATAACTCTTGAAAATTTCTTAGTACAAATGACAATTACGTACTAAACTCTGTATGACCTTACAGGCTGCATGCTTTTCCTGACTCAATAGGAGCTTCCTACTTGGCCTGTCGTTTGCATGGATAATTCTGGAATTAGAACAAACAGAAAAAAAAGCTCTGTACAAAACAGAAGAAATCATATCTGTAGCAATACTTTTAATGTTTTTAGACAAAGGTGGTGGAAAAGATTTTTGCACAGACTGCAAACAATTTTGAAAGTCACTCTGGGCTGGACTACAGCAGTACTCCCATATCTAGCACTCCTGATGTTGTAATTCAAGTTCTATTTGGTTGGCTGTTTTTAATGGGGTAAGGGGGAGAGTAGAGGAGGAAGAAAGCACTAGAGTGAACAAGACAAATATAAGGATTTACTGTAAATTATTATTAAAATGCCAGCAAGTTGAAGAGACTCTTCAAAGTGACATTTAATGTGGCCTGGGCCAATAAGCATGGCCAGGACGGTGTAGTTAAAGAAATCTTCTTGAAGCAAGGAGACACGGTTCAGCTCCCTGGATATTTCTACTGATGAACAGAGTAATTCTGTGAAATTCGGAGTTCACAGATTTTAGTATTTTCTCCATCACTGAAGAAGAGAACAACTTTAGGAAGGACATTTAATATTTTTGTGGGTGAGGGGCAATGGGTTTCAATATTTACCAGCCTGGTAAGCTGGTAAGGCTGCTTAGATATTTGGTTCAGAAATTATAAAATACTTTCACATCTTTTGGGTTCATTGTGTGTCAAAATTGGAAGGTGCCTACATACTCATAAATAGGATGATGAATGTGCATTAAAAATAACCAGACTTGAATTTTTTAAAAAATTTGGTTTTGTTATTTGGTTGCACTTATTGGTTTCCACTTTATTTATGATTGTGAACACAGGAAAGCATCCCTCAGTTTATTGTGATTTCAAACAAATCAGTTTGTATTGTAAAAGTGGTATCCATTTTTATAGGAAAAGTTTTCATCAAAGACAAAAAGCTATTCAGTGGCAGAGCTGTTCAATTGTGCCGTTTTGTCTCTGCATTATTTCCCACCCCTGCTCTGCAAGGGTGCAGCTGGGGGAAGAGTCATGATGCAGAAACTCACCAGCATCCTTTGCCAAGCCCTCCACCCAACACAAAGTAAATGTGAACAGTGCCCTTGTCATGACAGTAATTGCAGCAGGGAAATTCTTCCTGAGCTCTGCCTCCATGATGGGCCTGAAACCCACAGCAGCTTGAATTACTTTTGGTTTCTTTGCAGCTATTCCCTGGATAGAAAAGAGGAAGTGTTAGGTATGCAGCAAGAAAGTCCCAGCAGGAAACTGTAAATGGGAGTCAGGAAGGAAAAATAAGGAAAAAAGAGATTGTGAAAAAGGAAGCAAGGGATGCAAAAAGTATGTACATCTGCAGGTGTCAAGAGGCAATGTTTGAAAGCTTTGTGAAGCTAATTCATATAATTTAAATTAAAACTCCAACCATTTACTGTTTTCTAAAGCCTAAATTCAGGACTTAGTGTCTGAACTTTGTCCAATGGCCTGGAGGTATCAGAGCTGTTGGCTTTTTCAGTTACCTGAGATTGGCATATCATTTTGCTACCAGAATTTGCTTCTTCAGTAAAGCATTTTGCTAGAATTAAGTGTTCTGTAGTTTGTGTTAGAGCAAGACTATAATATAAGACAGATGAGTCAAGTTTGCATACATGTTAATATTGTGCTTTGAAATATATTACAATATATTAATGCACATATTACAAAAATTACTTAATTTCTCCAAAAATAATTAATATTTTTGAATTATGTTATACATGACGGGTGGAACAGATTCCTCAGGGGTGAGGCACAGTGCACACTTTTAATTAACAGTGGAGAAAAAAATCTTTGAAAATAAATGTCATAGTTTAAATATGAAAGAAGATGTTCAATGACATGCCATTGAACACAGACTTCTGCATTTTGGAGCACACATCATATGTTTTCTCCTGCAGCTGAAGATGTGAAAATTAAGTAGTGGCTTAGCTCTCCATTAGTCAGGCAGGAAATGAGTATTCCCATGCACCCACAACAAAATACACAAAAGAGAAGAACTTCTGCAAAGCTTCAGGACAAGCTGAACCACAAAGGGTATATAAAATAGACTGTGGGAACATGTCTGCATAGGAAATCTAATTTGACCATCACTGAGTGGCACAAACCAACAGAGATTACCCACTTGTAAGCAAGTAGAGCTGGAGAAATATTTCTTGTCTTCTTAACTGTTTTTTTTTTTCTAGATTAAATTCTATGGGTTTTTAGGGGGGAAAAGGGGATAATAGAGTTGGAACTAGAGTTGGAGCTGAGTTTTTCATCTCGTTTATCTAAGGTTTGAAAATGCTTTTCAAAATTTTTCTCATTACTTGGAATGATATATTTGTTCTGTTTTCAGCACAAAAGAGGACAAGTTTCAGACGCTGTGATTGTTCTATCACTGGTGAAATCACAATGGGTTTTGGTACTTTGTTGTGTTGGACTTTGTACCTCTGACTCAGTATATGAGCAAGTTAGTGTTTCCACACAAACGGAGATATAAATTTCAAATTGAGTGCTGATAGCAAGAGGAATTGAATGGTGCAGTTTCTGCTGGGTGAAGGCCAAGAGAGCCCACACTCCCAGCACCTCACCGATGGTAATTTGTATATCTAAATGAAACCACTGCTTGGAGCTGTGTGGAAATAGACCTGCCTTAAAATGATTTGCAAGGTGATGTTTACTGAGAAATGAAGAATTGCATAGTCTCAGCCTGCTCCAGTAATAAAATGTGGTTTTGCAAACAGGAAGGACTGGTAACACCATGTGCCCAAACACAATGGAGCTGCTGATAAAAACCAGGGTTGCCCGTATTTGACTCTGGGATTTCTTTTTCAGTGAGTTGAATATTTTTGGAGAGGTCATGTAGTCCTGTGTCACATATGGCTACAATAGTTCTGTGTGTAATAGGCTAGTATCTATGTGTAGTGCCCAAAACAAAGTACCAAAATCGCACATAAAGTAATATGATGGCCAGTACAGACATCCACAAGTGAATACCAAGCTCAGTGAACCAAGTTCAGAGGAACCTTTTCGAGAAGATGCAATGGTTGGTACTGGAAATGTGGATTTCTTGCCATACTATGAAATTCTACATATGGCATCATCAAACCTCATTTTCCATGAAGTCGGTACAAAACTGCCAATGAAATCACTAGGAACTGAGCCAGTGCTGAGCACTTTGGAAACTCCTCACTTAAACTTCTTTTTGATAGAGATGAGGGGAAGCTAGCTGTAATGCTGTGCAAAATTCACTAAGATGGCTTGTATTTGTAAGCTGCTGCTTCCATTATTGTCTTGAAGAGCTGTTTATGGAGATACGTAGAACCACCAGGACTGAAGCTGCAGAGACATAAACTGAACCCATGCTTGAAGATGAAGATTATCACTGCACATGAAGGCATATTAAAACACAAGCAGGAAAAACTATTTCACCATGTTTTCTCTCCCCTTGTTTCAGTTCTACAACAATCATATCGAGAACATTTTGATTCCAATGTATTTGTGGAATAAACAGGTGGCATCTCTGCTGCATACATGTCCCTGTACCTGGTTCAGTAAAGACTTGATAATCTCCCCCACTGTTTCTAGGCACGCAGTTAAGAGTCCTTAATAGCAGAAAGTCATTATGAGTATGTCCTAGTGGGGCTTGAGACAGTGCAGTGCACAGCAATAAATGTCTACTCTTTCATTGACTTTCATGGACTTCCTTTTCCTTATTTATCACATCCTTCTCAATCAATAAAAAAGACAAGGTTTTCACTGTTAAATAAATAATATGCAAGATTTTTTGTAGGATTAAAAAATTCAATAATTTCATTTTCACAGCCACTAATTGCCACCAGACTACCATGATATTTTGTATTATGTATGCAAACAGGCAGCTTACTCACACCAGGCATGTGTCCTGAGAGAATTATCTTGATACCCATGGCACATAACACACAATAACAAGAACTGCAGCCTGTAAAATCTGTGATACCAAGCATAACCTTCTGAGGGGAAAATGTCAATGCCATTGTTATTTGGATGATATTGCCTTGGCAGGCAGGCCATTTTAAATATGTAAATATTTCCACAAAAACTACTGAAAAAATAAGATTCATTCCCATTTTGCATTTTTTTTGTTTCTAAATTTTGTTCCCAGCACCTTGTGGTCAAAATGAAACCAGAGAAGACGGCAAAATTATCCAGCTACCTCCCTGCAAGACAGGAGCATGGATCGTTCCTGCCATCATGGCCTGCTACCTCTTGGTAGCAAACATCCTTTTGGTGAATCTCCTCATTGCAGTTTTCAAGTGAGTGACACAGTGCAAAATATAGACTTGGGGAGGATGCATATTGTTCACAGCCTAAGAAGACTGCTGAGCTTTGGCTTTGGCTGAGAGACATTTTTCTAGGATGTAAGGGGAAGAGGGAAAGAGACTTGTCTCCAGGAAACAAGGGAAATGCCAAGTTTTTCACATTGTGCTCATTTCCAAGGACAGACACCTAATGGGAACCAGGGCAAAGAAGCCAAATAAGGCTTCTTCAGTTTTGGCATCATTCATTCCCAATAGGGAAAACAAGGGTAAAAATACTTCCCCATCTCAATGGGATGTTGTAAGACTCAGGTGTTGTACAGTGCAGACATTTACAGTCGTAATGTAATTCAAAAAGGCTGATTATCACCATGCTTTGCCCAGGCAAAAACTTCCTCTTTTGTTCTGCTTCCTGTTCTTGTGACAAGGAAACATTTGCCAGGGTTACTGAAATGTATCTAGTTATGATGCTGTCATATAATCTTTGGAAAAGCACCCAAAACCATTTTCAATCTGATGTTATTTTCCTCTTCTTGTCTTATAGCAACACGTTTTTCGAAGTCAAATCAATATCAAACCAAGTTTGGAAGTTTCAAAGGTACCAGCTCATCATGACATTCCACGAAAGACCTGTTCTCCCACCACCTCTGATCATTTTCAGCCACATGACAATGATATTTCAACACCTCTGCTGCAGATGGAGGAAGCATGAAAATGACCCTGATGAGAGAGACTATGGATTGAGTAAGACTCAGATAATGCACAAAGGGGACTTTCCGATGCCTTTCATAATGTCTAGTGTTTGACATGCATGAAGTCAAAGCCCAGCACCTTGATAACCTTCCCAGCAAAGTAACAACTCTCACCTGCAAAAACCTTACCTGAATTAGTTCTACCTGATTTGCCCAACCCTTCATTCTCTTGTTAAGGGAATGTTGAGGAGGCTGTGTTTTTCTGGAACTGTTTGGGGTTGTTGCCTGTTTGTTCCTTGAAAGCAAAGAGGTTTGTTTTGCTGTTACTAGTGGTCTGTTATTGCTGGAATTCTCACTCCATGACAGTTCCAGCTTTATTTTTGAAAATACAGAGCAAATAGCGCATACTTCTCCTGAGCACAGAGATGGTAAAAGGCAATTTTGTTTACATAGTCTCTCCTTGACTCTGACTCAGACTGGAGGAGTAGTTCCTCAACAGGCTTTAAATGAAGCCCCATAACCATGATGGAAAACCTGTCAGATTATTTTGAAAATGCTTTCCTATAATTTCTCTATCTAATTCTTTGAGTCAGAATATCTCCACCTTGCCCAATGTACATGCCAGAGGCAGGGAGCTGAGGGGTGTGTGTCTCTGCCCAGGATTGGCCCATGCCACAGCCCACTTCTCTGTGAGGAGGGAGTAAGAGTCACATGTGGCCCTGGAGATGCAACCAGACGGCTCTCCTCCCATTCCCATCTGCCTGCAGATGTCACTTCTGGCCACATCAGACAGACACCTGTATGCTCAGACTCCTTCCTAGCAGTCTGCTAATCTCATTATTTGTCTGTTAGGTTACAGATGGGCTTTGGCTTTCACCATCTGTCCAGGACTTGACCAGCTGCTGTGCTTAGATCTCATGTAATCAGAACATATTCACATTTGCTCAGCATTTGCCTGCTTAGGTGCTTCTGCCTACAGAGTAATATATAACTAAAGCCACTAATTCCATAACTAACAGCACCTATCTGTTTTCATACCAAAATGCCACATACTTGCTTATGAAAATTAAGTCCATGAGTTTCACAAGTAAGAATGTAGTTAGTTCACATGTTAGTATTTGCCAAGTTCTTATTACTCTTTTTTTTTTTCCCACAGAACTTTTCATAACTGAGGATGAATTGAAAAAGGTCCATGATTTTGAAGAGCAGTGCATAGAAGAGTATTTCAGAGAAAAGGATGACAGATTCAACTCCTCCAATGATGAAAGAATCCGTGTCACTTCAGAAAGGTGCACTTTTTTGTTCTCATAAGTTGATCTGCAAATGTGTTTCTTTCACCACCCTCACTCTTTCTTTTTTTCTTGTAAAAGAAAATGAAGTCGTTTTGGTAAGTCTTACTTAGAAAGTAAAGTGATAAAATGTGATGAGTTTATTTTCTCTTTTTCTGTTTTTGGTTTTTTGGTTTTTTTGGGTTTTTTTGCTAGAGCAGATGTGTTCAGCGCTGGGCTAGGTGTGGCTCTGAGGAACCTTTTTTAGGGGAAGGTGTCCCTGCCCATGGCAGGAGGGTTGTAACTGAATGATCTTTAAGGTCCCTTCCAACCCACATCATTGTATGATAAGCTTTGTAAAAGGGATCTTTTATCCAGTTGTATTAAAGTATAACTGATGCAGTGGGAGGCACCAATTATGCTTGCATCTCAGTTCTTGAAACAGGATTTCAGGGCACAAGTAGACACAACAAAATGGGAGTAAATTAGAGTTCCTCAATGAAAAACCTGACTTCAGAGTTTATCTGTGAGTTATCCAGATAAAAAACAAGACTTGTTTCAGGATAGCCTGGCTAGGTAAGCTAGTTTCATTGGAACCAGTAGCAACATGGATTTTAAATGGAACAAAACATTTCACCTACAGTAATGCACAGAAGAAAATAACCATACAGTAATTTAGTGGAAGTTGCTAGTCTGCAAATTCAAAGGATATTAGAGGGGAAGTTGGTAAGGCATAGCCAAGTTATCCACCATTCCTGGGTCTGGAAGAGACAAATGAGGGAAGAAATTATAGAGGTCTATGTAACTGTGAGTGCAAGGAAAGGGTGAGCAGAAATCAATTGTTTGCTGTCACAATCAGAACAAGGTAGAGGGGAGTAACAGAATAATTTAGCGGGATCCTGTGCTCAAAATAAACAGAAAATAGGTGATCTTTTTTCATGCAGAAAGTAGTGTAACAGAACAATTTTTTGAAAGACAGTGAGGTCTACAAGAAGATGATATGTCAGCTAAAATGCTACATGCATTCAAACAAGACTAGACAGGCTTATGAAAGAGAAATCCTGTAAGGACTGCTAAATACATAGAGATCATGTTGAGCACATAAAGTTCCTGAGCAAAAAATATTAAAGACTGAAGAATATACAGGAGGAAGAACTACATATACTTCAAAGTAAGATAGTAGATAAATTGGTCTGTGGTCCAACTAAGTACCTTTTTTTTCTTGTGTTCTGATAGTCTGGTGGCCACATAACTGAACTGAAAAATCATAGATGCAGTTTCAAATCTCTGAATATAGCTTTTTGTTTGGTGGCCAAGGAAGGAAGAGTTATGTTTGAAGACCTGTAAATAAGAAGTAATGTAGCTAGGTCCTTCCCTACATCGTGCAAGTGTTGTAAGTCCTTGAAAATGAAAACATAACAGGCTGCCTTTCCATTCTGTCCTGACCCTCTTTTATAGGAAAAGAGCCCTTATCTCTAATTTAAATGAAAAGCTTAAAGCACCTTGTTCCAGAATCAAGTTCCTGAATATGGATCTTAAGTGAAGGCAAACACCTGAGCCTCACAGAGAAATAGCTCTTTAAAAATCCATTTACCTTAGCCAATAGTTTAATGTGGAGACCTGTGTGCCCCAGCTCTGTAAGAGAGATCCAGGCAGTGACCCTGTGGGGTACAGAGGTCACTCCCAGGCCCAATCAGTGACATCCCAGGTGAATGCAGTTCTTATTACATAATAGGTCTGAAGAATATTTAAAAGATGCTTGAGGAATCAGGGCTATCTGAGTATCATACATAACACGTTTTAGAAACAGCATGCCTGGGTCTTTTATTTTGCCTGCAGTCATGACCAACTCCTCTTAAATGTAAACCACTTGTCTTGGTTCCAGCCAGGGTTGGGTTAAATTTTTGCAGTAGCCAGGAGAGGGTGGGAGGACCCTGAGGTTGTTTGATTCTGCCTTATGTCATTGCCAGGAGCAGGGGAAAGGGATTCTTGCTTCTTAGGAGGAGGGATTCCTTCTGGTCGAGAAAACATGATGGGTGGAACAGTGTGGTATTTATTGTCAGGGCCTTTTCACTGTAAATAGTTTATCCTCCTTCTCCTTCTCCTCCATCTTCTTCTCCTTCTTCTTCTTTCTTCTCTTTCTCCTTCTCCTTCTTCCACCTTTTGTTGTAGTTTTTTTTGCTGTTACTGTTTATTTTCTTCTTTATTGCTGTTTCCAGTAAGTTGTTCTTATCTCAAACGTCACCTTGTGTGCCTCCAATTGAAGCAGGGGAGGGGAAGTGGCATCATGGTTTCTAAATTGACGAATACCATTCCCAAACCATGACAACACTAGAAATATTTTTGTAACCTGTGGAACATTCAAATATGTAAAATCCAGATTTGCACTCTAGAGTTTCTTTATAGAGTTATCATTGCACAAGTAACAAGATGTAGAGCAAAGAAAGCAGAGAAGATGCAAGACTGTGGTTTCTCTTCCAATGCCCAATCACTTGTCTGTAGTAGTAGACCAAGTATAAGACCCATGTTAGAGCCATGAGATACCAGTTTAGTCATCTGTCCAATTAGGTCAGCTTTATGTGGTGTAAAATTGAACCAAAAAACCCTGGAAATGTGAGTGAAGTTCTTCCCAAAGATCTTTCATTTACAAGAAGCAGAGCATGCTGCTAAGCTTAAGAAGGGAAGGGTTGGGACAGTCCCTGTGTGACATAACTGCATCTGGACCTGGACCTGGACCTTCCCAAAGATCTTTCATTTACAAGAAGCAGAGCATGCTGCTAAGCTTAAGAAGGGAAGGGTTGGGACAGTCCCTGTGTGACATAACTGCATCTGGACCTGGACCTGGACCTGGACCTGGACCTGGACCTGGACCTGGACCTGGACCTGGACCTGCCTTCCCTTGCTTCTGTGCACATGTGATAATGCTCCCCTCTGCTTGAGCAGCTCCAGGTCCTGCTAGGAGGAGGAACAGCTGCACACCCTGCATACAAAGCCCAGTGTACCTGGAAGCAGGAGTAGGGGGCTAGCACTGGAAGGGAAATGTAAGATGGGAACAGAGTCTTGGTTCAAGCCTCAGTGGGTCACAGAGACAGGTTAGGGGCTCAGGAAGTCAAAACAAGAAGAGATCCTGTGCATTGATGCACTGACCTGGATGTCAATGAATGATTTCAGCTCTGCAAGGGGGCTGTGCTGGGGCAGGACCACAATGTCTTGTCTGACTCACCTGCAACAAGCTTCAGTTGATGCTCTCACCTTGGAATAGTCCACCCTGGTATCCTGCGGGCCTGCCTCAGTTCAGGAATTTCCTTACTTCTCTTGTAACCACAGACACCACTTAAGTCTCCATATTTGATGTCACCAGACAGAATCCCTCCTTTACCTTATCACTTCACATTCAGAAATTAAAAGCACAGAACAGCTCTTGATGTTTGTCTTTCTTTGACCTCAGACTAAGCAACTGAGAGGGGCAGCTGTTGCTGGGAGAGTGGGAACCACAGACAAAGTTCATTAAAGAAGCCCTGCTTCTTCTGTCTTCCAACCCTGGTGGGAAGAAAGAACTCCACTATGTATTTAAATTCCTTCACAGAAAAGGGTCTAAATGAAGATCAGTCCTTCCTTAGCCTCAGATTTTGGCAACAGTTTAAATTTAAGGAATCACTTTGTCTGGCAAGTTCTAATGATGGCAAATCAGATATATAAAAATGAATTATTTATTAAACAGACAAAAGACAACAGATGAAAAATCTTAATCAGAATTAGTTACTCCATGGTATATAACTAAAATAACTACTAGAGGATTACAGAATGAAACAGTGCACTATATCAAGGTACCTATATTAAATCTAGCAAAAGAAAGAGTATTGATTAGGAGTCAAATGCTACTTACCACCAAAGTGATGATAATGGACACAAATACCTTCACTTAACCCCTGGGAGTAACCACAAAGTAGGTTCCTACTAACAGGAGAAACTTCACACATTTCCAGGAAAATGTATACACAGTTTCTGCTTTGTGAAGGTTTTGTGTGGCTTTTTGTAAAGTGACTGGCTGTCAGTCAGAAATGCAATCTGTCTTGCCAGATCTCTAAGACTTCTATTGGCAGTTGGGAGATGCTAGACCAGTGACCATGGCACCAAAATCACTTAGTGATTATTCAAGATTATATCCCCTGAAATACAGGACAGCTTGTCCTGTTTGAGTTATCTGACTGGCTAGCAAACAACAGATGGGGGGGCTGAGATGCTCTGCTACAGAAGCCCACTATCTGGGATTTCACACAAGCATATGGAAGTAGCATCAGGTTACTGATACATATCAGATGAAGTGATGGACTAAGTGGAAAAATATAAAGCAGTACGTGACTGTAAGGTGTTTCCCTTGAATGCATTTATCAAAACATGCATGGTGAATCTCCTGAAAACCTGTGAGGAAAGCTAAGCTGGACAAATTCACTTCATTGCAGTGGAAGAATCACGACCTCTTGTGGAGAATCTTCCTTTCTAATCACTGTATTGCATCTTGACCAGAACAAAGACATGTGGAATATGATCAAAAAAGGCTGCACTGTTTTTCTTGATCTGGCATGAAGTCACTGAAACAATCACTTCAGTAACCCAGCACATTTGTTCCATGTGAACAGGTCCCAACTCTTTCATACCTATGCAAAAGATCATTTTGCTTTCAAAATGAGCAGGGTCACATCATAACAGTATTTGAAAAGTAGATAAGCTGGTTAGAGCAGATATTATTATGTCATCTTTGGTACTCTGTGGTATCCATTAGTACAGCACTTTATAATCTGCAGTGCAATTACACATACAACGTCTGTGTGGATGAGGACGTAGCTATTATCTTGATTTCAGAGCTGGCAGGCTGAAGTGCACAGAAATAGCTTTATGTTGGTAAAAAGGACTGACCCTACCAGACCCAGACATGAAAAATGACAGCAGGAAAGGTCTGTGACTCTGCTGGCATCTCTCTGTGGTCATAAAGAGTTAAGTGGTCTTAGGCTCCAGTGGGAATGCAGCCATGACAACCCAACTTCCTTAGCCAGGAAGAGCCACTACACCCGGGAAAACTGGCTGGCTGCTTGCATCAGCACTGCTTTACCAAAAGATGTCAGGCAAAGTACCCTGTTACAGGCATGGGAACTGCTGTCTGTGTTTTATTTAAATACAACCATTGCACAATCACCTATCACAAGCTCAGTGGTATCTCTGTTAGTGACTTTCATGTCAATGGTCTTTGTGGCTTTTGAAAAGGATTTTGAAGTATGAATGATGTCTTAGAAAAGGATTTTGAAATATGACTGATGTTTTAGAAATGGACCTAGGTCAACAAAGAGACTTGTGAACCTAATTCTACTATTCAATTAAGAGGTCTACCTCTGAAAAGAGTGCCTTACTCCCATTAAAGAATTATTTTAAATAAATTATTGATGAACTAATGTGCAAAGGTTAAAAATAAAGAAACCAAAATGAATGCCAGCAAAAGTCATCATCTCCCAAACCATAATTAAAAAGTCTTACTGCAAATAATATAAAATCTTGGTCAGTTTCTGAGTTCTCCCCTCGTAACTGAATATTGTCCTGGTAAAGTCCATGTTTGTTTCACTATGTGAAATTTTTGAGCTTCAGCGCACACCTTGGTACATGTTTTACATGTATCATCCTCTTTTTTTCTTCTCATTCTGTTAGCATGGCTTGGCACTTTCTAATACTTTGAATAACACACTGAATAATACACTTTCTGATACATTGAATCTTGCTGCAAGGAAAAGCACAGGTGTGAAGGAGGCATCATAGATGGATATTGTGAGATTTGCTAAAAGGTTCATACTTGCTTCTGAATACCCATGGAGAAAAAAAATCCAAAGCAAAACTTCGGCATTCTAATTTTGAAACTGTGTTTTAACTCAAAACTATTCCTAAAGGAAATACATGGGAGGCTGTTTATTCAGTGAGTGCAGGAACATTTTCCCAAGAATATGGGAAAATAGAAAAAATCACTTATTTAAGACATTTTAAGGACCAGATTAGGAGTGTATCTCTCCCTACCATATCCTCCTGTGTCCATAGTGTTTGGCCAATGTGATTTTATCATGTTGTTAATAGTCTCACTCCCAGAACATGATGCTGTTCTGTAGGATGAATGATTACAGAACTGAACATCAAATTAATACAAGAGAATATCATTAATACAATAAATATTTGTTAAATGTTCTGGAGTAGCCATATTATATATATTTTTTTTTACATAGATATAATATATTATAATATTATTATTTTATTTATATATATGTATATATAATATATATATATATATATAAAACTATGGGTGACTAAGTTAGTATCTTTGGGGTTGGAGGAGACCATCATCTTTCAAGCTTTCTTTTTGTGAATAAAATTCTATAGGTAGGGCTCATGAAGTGGAAACACATGCATGCATTTTTCAGTTACCTGTGCACAACTCTGGTTACCTGTGGTTTCCAAACCCAGACTGCTCTGTGCTTGTTACCTTTCTCCATGAATTTTCCACGCTATCAATGCAATCACATTTGTCATCAGTTCCATAGCAACCAAGAGACCACGTAACTCGAAAGTCTCTCTTCGCCTTGTCTGACACTCTGTGCCACTGACAGTAGCTGCAAAATCACATTCAGGGAAGGCAGAACAAATACATGAACACCTACCAGCCAGGTATTATTCTAGGTTCTCCTAGTTGTGTTCGGTAGCGTTGTGTAGGTCTCAAGTGAATGCAAGAGACAAAACTTACCTCACTGTGGAAAGTTCCACTGATAGACCAACTGGCTGTGTTTGTATTAAAAAATATTTCACTTGTGTACAGGTGTCAAGGCAGGAAAGAAAAAAACAAACCAAAACAATGGAAAAACAGTAGCAACAGCAACAACAAGATAGCAAGACCACACCCAGATTATCCAGTTAGCTTTAAATAATGTTATAAATTCACTCCAATTCTTGATAACTGTTGGTGGTGTGAAACGTTTTTTTGTGGCATGTAATCTGAGCTGTAATTGTCCAGTGAAATCCAGTAAAATTTTTCCTTATGTCTGACAGCCCTAAAATTGCAATGTTTTATCTGTTCATCATCTTGAAGCAGTTCTTACAGGATCTGAATGTGGGGTGAAGGACTCAATTATTGGCTAATGAATATTTCAAAACTATAATTGCTTTTATAAAATAGCAGTTCATATAAGTAATAACATGAGTGAAAATTCAACTGCTTCCCATATAAACTGCTCTCACTGTGGAATTACATCCTGTACTTGCAATAACATTAATCTATTTTGTTGGAGAAGCTGGTAGAACTAGAAACAGACTGTTGCCTAAGTGATAATGAGTAGAATAAGATTCCTTGAAGGTACCAGTTCATTTCTTAGCAGTGATTACTTGATCATTTGTCTCCTGAAGACTGATGATAGCAATACAGTTGCTGCTGCACATTTAATTTTTATGCTTGTGCCTTCAAAACTCACACACTTCACAGGAAAAACCTGTATTTCCTAGGAATGTGAGATTTGCTCTAGGGAGCTGAGTCACACTCTTCCCTGTCCTCTCCTCTCCTCTCTGTGGGCAGATGATGTTGCTCATCACCACAAGGTAGTCAGACTTCAGTGTTTTACCAGAAAAAGTTCTGAGCATTAGGTAACAGGGCATTAACGCTGTCCAATATTCTGTTCTTAGCTATAATGTTCCCCTCTCTGCAAATAAGAATGGTTATGGTGTTGTCAGTTCCAAATCACTTGTCCTGTTGAAAAAATAACTAGCAATGGTAGAAGATTATATTTACCTCATCAGAAATCCTGGGAATTGTTTGTGTGCCTATTAACTATGGCAGTGTGACTAGTAATACTTGAGCATGAATTGCACTAACTGGAAGAGAGTAAGAGGCCTGTGATGAAAAAAGAGTGTGGAAATTTTGCAATTTGTTATCTTTTGCATCTCTGATCATTTTTCAATGTCTACAGCAGTGGCAAAAAACAAAATTATTATCTATGAGACACAGAGAAGTACATAAACTTGTTGCTTTTAGTACTTCTTCAATGGAAAGTGAAAGTCCCAGCCTGTCATAGGGATTACAAACAGAGAAAATAATTGTAGAAGTTTCTCATGTGCTACAGGCAATTTCATAATGTAAAATTTTCAGACTCTATAAATCCTTCAGAAGATATGTTTTAGAAGTCAGAAAATTGAAATGGTTAGAAGCCACTGGCATAAATCTGTACGTAATTCCCTAAAAATTGAAAATATTTTAAAATGTGGCAGATCAATGGTCTAGAAAAGACATAGTAAAATTTAAATTAAATTAAATTTAAAATACTGAATCTTACATTCAGCTATTACATATTTCTTTTAATCTAACTTTTTATTTATATATTATGATAGCAGCTGAAAATTAACTTTAAAATTCATCATTTCAATCCTTGAGCTATGAATGCAGACTACCCAAAGCACAATCGCAGTAATGGAGCAACCTTAGTGCATGTACCCTGTTGCAGGCTGTATTCGGCTTCATCAGTGTTTCTCCTCCTTGCAGTGTTCATGAATATTTAACTCAGTATTATATATATTCAACAAAATAACTGATATTTCTTTTATCTACAAATCTGAGCTAAATATTAATCAGAGAACAAAGAAACTATCTCCTTAGATCAACATAGGACTAGGTAGTGCAAATCTGGGGCAAACTCGAGGAAAAAATACAGCAGTGCCTCTCTTCTGTGTCACATTGCCTGCTTTCTTTACTTCATTTAAGCCACCTGTGATGGCCCTGACTGTGGCACAACTGGGGACAACATCATGTGGCATCTGTTTTGTTATTCGTTCATAATAACCTAAGTAGAAGTTTTGGAAGCAAAGAGGCAGTAATTCATAGAAATATTTATGAAATTAGTCTCCTGTCCCTGGAATGAGGCACACCCAAGCCCCCTCTGCGCTACACAGATTATGCCCTTGGTTTAATCCACCATATCAATTCCCTGAGTGTGTAGGGGTTTTTTTGCAAAACCTCTTTTAGCAGGATTTTGAAGCAGATGAGGGAGTGTACATTGCCTTTGGGGTTTGAGATGTATTTGTTTCCAAGTGGTTTGGTGACCTGACCGGGTTAGCTGAACATCACTGCCTTGTAGAAATTTACCTCTTTAATTCTTCCCTTTCTAAAGGGTGGAGAACATGTTAGCTGAACATCACTGCCTTGTAGAAATTTACCTGTTTAATTCTTCCCTTTCTAAAGGGTGGAGAACATGGCCATGCGGCTGGAAGAAGTAAACGAGAGAGAGCACTGCATGAAAGCCTCTCTGCAGACTGTTGACATCAGGCTTGCTCAGCTGGAAGACATGATGGGACGAATGGTGACTGCCTTGGAAAAGATGGCTGGCATTGAGAGAGGCGAGACAACTAAGATCAGATCCAGGACCTCATCCGACTGTACTGATGCAGCCTACATAGTGAGGCAGAGCAGCTTCAACAGTCAGGAAGGAAATGCCTACAAGCTTCAAGAGAGCACTGATCCCACAGGAGAGGAGTCCATGTCCCCAACGTCACCTACAATCACACCCCGCTTGCGAAGCCATTCCTTCTATGCAACAAATATAAAGGACAAATGTGGGTTGGAAAAGCTGGAAAGCATTTTTAAGGAAAGATCTCCAAGCCTGCATCGGGCAATCAGTTCCCACTCAATAGCAAAAGAAGGAAAGGCTCCTCCTTTACCCCCTACCAGCACTTTGTCAATCGCCCCAGACTCCAGAAGACCTTCATCTTGTATAGACATCTATGTTTCTGCCATGGATGAGATGCATTCTGACACAGAACCTCTCGAGAGCTCCATAAATATTCTTGGTCCTGAAGATGCAGCTCTGCCAGCTCACATAGCCTCTTCCCTTTTAACTAATAGTGCATACATCAGCAGTATAGCTGGTGAAAAGATCTCTGGCAGGAGTCTTGATTATGAAGAAACTTCTGGAATAGAAACAAGAGCATTTTCTTCAGACTATTCACAAATCACAGATTGCCAAATTCCATGGGATTCAGACCCTCCCTTGTATCATACTTTAGAGCGATCAAAAAGCAGTCGTTACCTGGCTACTACTCCATTTATTCTGGAGGAAACACCAATTGTGAAATCTCACAGCTTCATGTTCTCTCCTTCTCGAAGCTACTTCAGCAGCCTTGGCGTCCCAGTCAAAACAGCAGAGTACACAAGTATTACAGATTGCATAGACACGAGGTGTGTGAGCGCTCCCCAGGCCATTGCAGAGAGGGCCACTTTCCCCGGAAGCCTCAGGGGCAAAGTGGAAGACTTGGGATGCTGCCACCCAGAGAAAGAAGCTGAACTAACCCACCCAAGCTCTGATCATGAGGATACCGAGGTCAAAGACAAGAAGGGAATCCCCTTATCTCCTCAAGACAGCAGTGCTACAACAACTCAGCCCAACAGCTTCCCGCTCCCAAAGATAGAGCGAGCCAACAGCTACTCTGCAGAGGAGTCCAGTGTGTTGCATGCACAGCACACACGGAAGAGCTACTCCATCAGTGACAAACTTGACAGGCAGAGAAACACAGCTGGCCCACGGAACCCCTTGGAGAGGAGTAAGTCCTCGAGGCCAGAGAGCAGAGGGGACAACCTGTCCATGAGGAGACTGTCAAGAACTGGAGCCTTCTGCAGCTTTGAAAGCAAGCACAGCTAGGCTTATACAAAGCTCGCCAGCAGTCTAAGGGTCATCTGCTTTTCAGTCTGTTTTTCTTAGCAGAATTTTTTAAAAAACCCTCACATCACCCCATGTTGAGTCCAATTGGCATTAGCCAYGGGTCAAGGGAGCACATTTTCAATCTCAGCATCACCACTGACACACTCCATCTTGACCCAATTGACATTTGCACTTAAGAAAAAAGGGACGGATGAAAGCTTTACAAAACCTTCAGTAAACAAGAGGAATAACAAGACCGCTTAATGAAATCATAAGACTTAGATTAATAGCTCCAGATATCTGCCTTTTATTAGAGGGCATCCTAACACCTTTTATCATTATTCAAGTTTTTAAGATGCAAGAATTAACCGGCAAAAAAGAGATGTACAAATCAGATGTTCCAAACTTCAATCACAACTTCTTTTTCATCTATGTCACCATTGTGATGACTGGTGAAAAGCATTTGTTATTTCTGTAGGAACTGGCAGCAAAACCCCTAAAGTCTCCCAAGTCCCTTGCATCCCATATTTGTGGAAATGAAGAAAGATGAACACAACAACAACTATAAATGCTCACATGTCTCCTTTTGTATCAACTTCTAGTGCAACAGAAAGTTTATATTTTCAAGAGCGGAAAGGGAAATGAAAAGCCTTTTTTACTGCAACTTAAATGGAAGAAGAATTTATGCTAAAATGTCAGGTGATTTCCTGTGTAAAACAGGCATTCTAGATTCTAGCACAGGTGAGCAAGCTCAGGATGAATGTAATTAAGTGGAATAGTATATATTTATTTTTTTACCACATTTGTCACCAGTATGTTGTCTCACTAAATCAAACGATATAATGAAACAGTAAGAATAAGATGATCAGAGCAGAGCATAGTAATAGTGTCCAGTTCTCATGGCTCAGTTTAATTATATATATAAATTGGGAAGATTCATCCACCATTCTGCTACCAGGTTCTTCTTGCTGTTTCATTTGAGCTGCCAATTCTTCACATCATTCCCCCACCTATAAAATTCACACCTTTTCCCCTTTTTTTCATGTGAACATAGCTGTATTTGGACTTTTTAAATTATACAGGATTTATCAAGAAGTCTTGAATCCAGATTCATGTAATTGGACTGAAGCTGCTTAAAGGAAATTATTTTTGGCAGAGGACTGGAAAACCCTAGAATTTCTATATGCTTCTAAGGTAAGTAAAAGAACCAAAGTGAAACTGCAGGTGTCTGTAAACAGCAGAAGCCATCAGTTGTGAGAAGGCATCCACCGTTCATCAGCACAGCACACAGTGAGTGCTGTCAGTGGGAAAGTGTGTCTGAAGGGTAATGCAGGTATAGGCTTTGGGTGAAGACGAGTGTAACTCCACTGACTCCACCCATGTTCCGAGGGCCCACATTGTCAGCAAGAGTTTCAAACTTCTTATGAGGCAGTGTCTGGTGGTCGCAGGTGGAAGGGAAAACAGAAGACTGGAAAAGGGTGGAGAAGCATAAGCTGCAACTGGAAAAACAATTCACATTCCTTTATGACAGCACAACTTTTAAAGTTTTAAAATGTTGACACTAGTGCTATCAGAAGTTAAAATATCTCAACAGTTACCAATATCTGTGTGGAACCAGCTCCTTTTTGTTATTAAAAATTAACATTTGTGAGTGGGGTACATATTTCACATTATTTAAATTGAATTAGGCAGCTTTGAGAGTACAAGCTGATATTTTCTCACTGAGTCCTCACCCTGGGAGACTCTGAGCACCATCTGAGAGTTAAGTCCAAAAGGCGACTAATCCAGACAGAAAAATAATCATCAGCCTCAAGAAAAGAGGCAAAGAAAGTGAAAATATTTAGTTAAGAAGTCACTGCGTTGGAAGTTCAGGAAACAAGGAAATGCAGCAAGGGGATGTTAAGAACAATGTGTTTCACACTTCCTGCACCAACGTGTTCCTTGCTTTCTTCTGATTGATCAGGCTTTCAGTGAACTAAACTCCACCAAGACACCATGTTTATGCAATTGCCTTGCAGGCCATGTGCAGCATTACAGTCACATGGCGATACCAAGAAAGGTCAGAAACCTTTCTGTGCATTATGAAGCATGCTTGTGGCAGGCTGATTGTTGAACAATAGCAAAATGCCCAAGGGCAAAGGAACTTGTGTTTAACAATATGCTTCAAATGTGCCAACCTTCTGTTAGCAGCCTTTTCCTAAGGCTTCTTCAAATCTATCTATCTATGGAGAGTAGAGGGGGATATTCTTACTTCGTTTTCTTTGTTACTTTTATGAATGTCTGCTAAAACTGTTGTGGACTCTTTCATCTTTATTGTATTACTAGTCTACTTAAGAGGAATTTCAGATTCATTAGAAATTCCTTGACAACACTTAGTGAATTAGGGATAGGGCTCTCCTCTGGGATAGATTCCATTGGTTAGTTTGTCAGGGTAAAGAAATTTGCCAAGCCTAGAAGCTGTATAAATATTTAGGATACAGCACCTTATTGATCTGGAGCACACATTCCAGGCAAAATGAAACAGAAGACTTTATTTACCTCTTAAAATTTGCCATTATATATAAAATGTAAATTCAAATGTTGAAAGTGTGATTGCAAGAGGTCAGAACACTACTTTTTCTGAATGTTTCCCATTTATTCTACAATGTGATGTCTATAGAATATATTATGATGGATGTTAAATTATTTTATTTTCACCTGGTTTTTACACATTGCATCAAACAGCTCCTTTTTGAATTTGATGATAAAACATTCCCATTTCTTGCAATGGGACCAGACTTCCCATTCTCAATATTATGACCGTTTAGTGAGATAGAAGTCTCATCATCCATCATCATGTAGCTATAGCATGTGCCATACGATGTATTCTGTGTCAAAGGATAGCTTATGAAATAGACACATATGTAGTTGTGACATGTGGTAATATTAGTGAACGTTACAGGACAATTTTAATATCTCATTACATGGTCTGGTTTGTAAATCTGTAACATTCAATAAAATAGCACATGTTGCATCAAACATTAAGTTCCACTATCCAATTATTAGTTTACGTATGGAATATGCATTTCTGGTCACGATGTGTAAGTTTGGTATGTTTTGCACATTTCTTTGTATAGCTCCACTTTAACGTCTGTATGGGCTGATGTATAAACCTCTAACAAGCCACTGTGGGCTGTGACAGATGAGTTGTGATGGTGTGAAAGACAAACTGGCATGTTATGCAAAAGATTATAAGATATATGAACTTTAATAATATTTTAAAACTCAACTGAGCTTAGCTGTTTGTTTACATATGCTGGTTGACTGAGGAAGCAGTGTGCAGTATTTTATAAATATTTTCCTATAGTAATGCATTCTGTTGTTTCCAGTTTAAGCGATTCTATTCTACAGTTGGGGTATACACTTGTCCTAGGTATTGTATTATAGCACATTATTCTTTCACAATAACAGCGTGATATGACTGAAGTAGTTTCTCTTCCTTAAAGTCCAGTCTTTTTTTGTGTCAAAGAAAATGCATGCATTGTTCCATGAGTTTCTTTGGACTGCTAGGAGATTTAACATTTTGCTATTGCCTGCCTGTAAAGATGAATCCAGTTAGGAATGAATTCAAACTTTTGGATGTTTACATTATTTCCATTATTTTTGATCTTTAGCAAAGTAAGTGATTTTTTTATTATTTTTAAAAGACAACTGTATTTTATGAAATTTGAATACTCAACACAAAATGCGAACCTACAGCAGTGCTCAGACATTTGGCTCTCTCTTTTTTTTGGAAGAGATCAGGTGCTACACTATTTTCTTAGCACAAGTGCCAGTTAACAAATGGCAGTGAGGGGATTATTTGAAAATATAATGAAAAACCAAAACATCCATTCATCTACATAAGGAAATCCCTCTGGGTTCCAGACATAGATTACTTTTTTTTTTTTTTTAATTTCCATTTGTAGATTTTTTGGTGAAAAAAAACAACGAAACCGATTTGTACCTTTTGCAGAAAGGATAGCCTTTTGTCAGGGGATAAATATCTTAGTTAGGTATATTTTTTGTAGAAGAAAATGATTTGTTTCTTAGAAACTGTCAGTGCATGGAAAATGCAACTATGTGAATAACTGCTCAAAAAAAAAAGTGCTTGTAGTAGCACACAGCCTTAGTCCAATGACTGCAGTGGGCATAAGCCAGTATCTGTCCTGAGAGCAGAAGTCATCAGAGGTATTAGAGTGAGCCACTGAAACAAAATTCCATGTAAACTCATGGTGGAGGTTTTCAAAACAAGCATAAAATTGCTCAGGTTAAACAGTGAAGTGGATCTAATAATCATCCAAAGGGAAAATGTGAGAGGGTTTTTCCTGGATTTCCCTTGGAACACTTAGGTAGTTGTGATGTCTTCCCCTGCTTAAAAATGATAATTTATTTGCATTTTTTGCACAAATATGCATATTTGGTTCAACAAAGGCCATATTCAGTTCTGTCGAGAGATACTAGGTATGGACCATCTTCTTCAAAAAAAAAGGGTAAGATTCCTAGCATGAATTTTCCCTTCAACCACCTTAGATAAAATCACAGTCCAAACTGGGACGAGAAGTGAAACATTGGGGGTGTCTGCTTACCTAGTGAAACCCTTCACTACTGTAGGTGGAATTCACTGTCCTTGCCACATGTTGGCATAGGAGCAGTAGTATTGGGTGCAGAGGGACTTTGTTCCTGCACCCTGCTTTTTAGCCACTCATACATTTCATACAGAACTCTACAGGTCACACAGGCTTCTCATCTCCATGATTGACTACAATTATGGTCTTAACAATGCTGGTGGAAATCTGAAGAAAATCCACTGATTTCAGTGGCATACTATGACTTCTGTCAGGAGATGGATTCATTCTGCATTTCTAACTCAATATTACTTTGAGTCATGGCATGGATTACACTATATCATCTTCAAGTTGGAGGTCTAATGATGGAGCCATTGAGCCAGTCTGGTTGTGAAACAGTCTCTGACCTTTTAATTTTTGCTATATGCTTTCAGATCATTCATAGAGCCACACAATACTTACTTCAAAAGGCTGTTAGGTAAAAACATTTGATTATTAAATTGCTGCTCTTTCTGCTGCAGGGAAGTGATAACTCTTGTTTATTTTAGTATCTAGGAGGGAGGGGGAAGGAAAAGAAGAGGGAATTGGATGTGAAATACAGTTTTATGCCTGCACAAGAGTAAATTTTATTAAAGTTATATCTTTTTTCCACCACTGCAGTTGTTGTACATGACGAGAGTCTATTTGCTGCTACTGCTGTCTGGAACAGTGTTTGCAACATTCTATACTAATAGCTATTTAATCATTTATTATTTGGGCTATCATTTGTAACTGTATAACAATCATTTATAAAGGGATAAAAATTACTAAAATGTTCTTTTAAACAAATTCCTACTAATACAAAGCTTTTCAAGTATGATTTGTCTAAATGTACTTAACTAGGGAAAATGGTCCTTTCCAAAGGTCTGCTGGATTCACAATGCACTTTTAGACTGTGTTTAGATGCATAATAAAAAAGCATAAGTTGGCAATTACTACAGTAGAACTTTCTGAAATTTCTGTAACAATTGTTTTGCAATAAAAAAAAGTTATGTAGATCAAAACATCTGTGCTTGCAGGAGCATTTATTTATGTTCATTTTCTTTCAAGGCAGTAAAGTAGAGATGCAATGGTAGCTGCTTTTCTCTAAGATCTCTCACTGTTCTAACTTTACAGACTTAAAGGAAACCGAAATATTTACTATGTTGCACACAGGTCTTTTGAATGTTTCAAATTATTTCCGCCTCTGAGATCAGATTTCATTCAAGGTATCCCTTATTCCGGCAAATATCAGAACCAAGAAAGTACTTCTCAGTGGGTTTATTTAAAAGGAGGGAGGGATTTCTTTGCTTTGTCGCTACCATTCCAGCAAAGGGGGAACAAAAGCATTGATTGCAGATCCTCTCTACATTGCATCCACATAGCCTGGCAGAACTGTGCTCCTTTGTACGGCAACTGGGTGGTATTGCCTACTCTTGCAGCCAGAGAAGCTCCATGAAAAACAAAGGACACCAAGTAATCCGCTAGTACCCATGGCCAACCCTGAACTGGCATCTCACCTCCTCAAAAAGAAATCATTGTCTGCCTCTTCATGCAGCTACAGCTAGCTCTGATACGTCCTCACAAAAATGCTAAAAAAACTTGCTGCCACAAAATCTGCCAAGGTCAGAATCTTCTACCTCTACAAATAAGCCTTCACGGAGATAGTATCATGTTTTAGCCAAAGAAAAAAGAAGCACAGGAAAACAAACATCCAATTGAATCAGAAAGATATCAGATACTCAAAACAGTTCTGCATACATCAGTTGTACTTCAGGAGAGGAATGTTTCAGAGAACTGCTCTTTATTTCAGGTATCTAAGAAGGAAATGCTAAACTTTCTGATCAGATTTAATTTCATCCTTTCTCAGGGACTGCCATTCAGTGAAGACTGGGAGCTTTGAAGTTTTCCAAAACAAAAACTAAACCTATGCCAAAGAGTTGTCATTATGCTACTCTCCAGGTAACACTATATCTCTAGTCTCCCTGGGATTTTCATTTTTCACAGTAACAAATTTCACCTAAATTCAGCCAAGTAGTAAGAAAAA
>JACDOX010000213.1:964350-980639 GCA_014549065.1 Cardinalis cardinalis
AAAACCACACCACATCAGTAGCCTTGATTTTCACTCCCATGAGCTGTTATCTTGGAGCCTTTAGGGCAGAGATCTAGTCTCTTAATGTCATTAGTACGCAGTGGAAAAGAACTCCATTTAACTTACACCATGATTCATTATCCTCATGACTGAGCGCAGTACAAGCTTAGACTTATGCCAGCCCTCACTGGTTTTGCATTCAGAGCTCGAATTTACCATATTACACTTCTGAAACAACAAAACAACATAAGCTCACGTGATTCCATTTTGAAATTTTCAAATAACTGATTATGGTCATAAATACAGTATATTTGGATTATACTTTTGGGAGGCAATAATGACAAGCATTTTCTCAGAGAGGGTTGTTTATGTGAAATAATAATAGCAGTCCGTGAACAGTTACAGACGTTACACCTCAGATGATACAGGCTGCTTTTGCAGAGAACTGTGGGTGAAACTGCCTTTGCCTTTGCTAGTCTGGATTCCAAACCAGCAAGTTTGACACCTGTGGCAAGACTGCTCTGCTTGTACCACCTTCTAAAACTTAAAACTTCTTAGCTACACCTTTCCCCAATCAAACATATAGACAAAGGTTCAACAGCCACATGGACACCACAGAATCAGTCTCTGGGGATAAAAGTTACCCTCACAAAATATTCCAGTGGGTTTTTTTGTTCATAGCATGCAAGATAAGAATTTTCTTAAGAAGCTTTGGAAAATAACATATCAAGGCTCTAAGGACATTAGAGAAAATGTTAACACACAATCTTTTTCTTTATTTGAAAGACAACAAAAAAACAACTATCAATGTAGCATTTTGCTGGTCACTAATTAAAATCTTGAAACTAAAAAAACACATCTTTAGCAATTAATAAATCATCTGAAAGTACTCATAAAAACACTAAATCTGACTGAAGAATTACATTCTGCAAAAACTCCTTAGAAATATTAGTCACAGACCTGAATTATAACCCACAAATGCTGACCCACAGTAACTGCACTGTAATTTCTGGAGGAGGGGAGCAGATGAGGGGCGTGTGCACATGATGAACAGGGAAAAAAGTTAGTCTCAAAGGAACATACGAACAATTAACTCTAAAATTCACATCACTCTCCCACTATATGGCCAAGTTCCACCTTTTTTCTCCCTGAGTGGACATCTGGGGAGCAAACTTGTCAATAGTGTAAGTTTACGATTAATCCATTTCAAATGTGCTATTTATTTTGCTAAAACTGTAGCATTCCCTCAGAGAATCATAACTTAGACAAAAAACTTGCAGCAACAAAGGCTAATCTGTGCTTCATGTAGAATAAATAGTCCACATCTCAGAGGATCTGATGAGTGGTTTTTGGTGAGTGTTTAAAAGGACATTCTGTGTCTTCGCTCCAGTCTTATCTGAGGGGTGGTGACTAGCTGCTCTGTTTCAAGAAAGAACCAAAGTTTCAGAAAACAGCCTGGTCCTCAGCTCCCCATGGATTGTTTTCTCCCTGAAACATTTTGGCTTTCTAACCAGAGCAGGTTGCCTGGTTAGATTCCCACCCCAGTTCAGCTAAACCAGAGAGGATCTGCAGCCACAGCAGGAAGTACAGAGCAATGCAGGGACGTTCCCTTTCCTCCCTATGCAGTCACACCAAGGGACTACATTGCTACTGCAGTAATTTAAATATTTATCTGAAATTTTGTGTACTTTTTTAGATTCTTAATAAGTCTATAAAATAAACTCGGCCTACTTTAGGATTATGCTAGGTGAGTCATAGTCCATCTCTTCTGAAATGTCTGACTATTTTCAGACAATACAGCACCATGGGCGTTTACAGCAAAACAAGTTCCCTTAAAATTCTCTTCTAAAATGTCTGATTATTTTCAGACAATACAGCACCATGGACATTTACAGCAAAACAAGTTCCCTTAACAGTAGCTGATCCTACTCACCTCACAGCAACTCCAAAGTTTCAGAGTGCTGTCCTAGCCATTGGATAAATTAAACTGTCTTATGCAACTGTACAATGCATGGTTTTGTTTCCCTGCACCAGCATCAGGGATGGGTGCAAGCCATCCCCTTGGGGGATGGATGGATCCACTGGGTCTATTAGCTTCAGCATTGTGTTGGCAGGAGAAAATGTCACAGCAGATCAAGAATTTTTTAGCTTCAGAAGAAGGTGCACAAAATAAATATATATTAAAATATGTTAATCAGGAAAGGATGAATACTGACACAAGTTGCTAATCTGTGGAAGTTTAACACTGGAATTCAATTCAGGATTTTTAAAATTGCATATTACAATGAAATACAAAATAATGCACAGTATACATTATTTGTTAAAACTGCTCTGAAATGTACAAGAAGGGGCCAAGAATTTCATCTTTCCTCTGCTAAGAGAGAAGCATTTAATACCTTCACTGTTCTGTTCAGGTGGAATCAAAATATTCCAATATTTTACAGAATAAATAATTTTTAAATGCTAACATGTTTTAATAAAAGTTACGATCTGAGGTAATTGGGAAAAACCACTCATTCTTTGCCATTGGATACTAAGTACAGGAAGTAGCAAGGTACTTGATCCAAGGAAGATTGGCCAAATGTGGCGCCATATGTGCTCTGGTTCACACACCCCTGTGTCTGTGGGACTCCCCTCCCCTAAGGGGGCATTCAGAGCTGATGGTTGCACCTCCAAACCCTGCTTTCAGGGCAGGACAACCCAACAGGATAGTGCACACGAACCAGAATGTCTCTGTCATACTGACTAGATCATATGGTCCCAGTTCTGTTTTGGTAGCATGGCACATGGGTACTGCCATTTCTGAATTTCGGTACCTGCCAGACTTGGCAGGGGTGTGTCAGTGAGCAGTACTCAAACCTAAAGACATTCAAGAAGAAAGACAGAGCCTGTCAAAAGCTGGTTGGATGGATAACATGTGGAAAACGTGTTACATAGGGTAAGGAAACACATGTTTTCAAACTCTTTTCCACAGTTATCGGACCTCCCTCAGAAGCAAGGGAGAGGCTCAGCCCCTCAGTCAGCAGTGCAGGGGCAGCACCCCACGCTCAGTGCTCTGCCACAGCCCGAGCCGCTGCCGCGCTGCCCCGCACGCTCCGGCTCTCCCCTGCACATCCTCACACCATTCTGCCGACACAGATTTGCCATTTTTAGCAAAGTTGCTGACACGGTTTTGCCATTTTTAGCAAAGTGAGTGGCCGCTGGATGTCACTGTTTGGTCTCCGACAGATAGACACACGGACATTTTTCTCTGTCTGGAAATACAGGAACTGGTGTCCTTAAGGACAAAACCGAAGAAACAAACCAAATCAATCCAGCCACAAAGACAGAGCTCACCGGTGCATCCCAGGACAGCTGTTCGTGGCATTCCGTCCTGGAAGAGCAGGTGATCCAGGAGCTCTGGGGACAAGCGGGGACCCTGCTAGAAGAGAGGCRACACTGYAAGGCTGGGGTTGCCGGCTGAAGCACGGGGGTCCTTGGCTGAGGCTCTCCATCGGTTTCAGGTCTGTGAACTTTGAACACTTAGCTCACTCAGAGAGGCAATGAGGACTCCTTTCCATGTGCAAGCACTGGGAGATGGCAGATCTTTTTGGCACTGGCCATGCAAGGGAGAAGCACAACGTTGCTCCCTCCAGTCCTTTCTCAGATTATCTCCTCTGACAGAAATCTGCGTGGCAGATACTCATGTTTCCAATTTGCTGGTTATTCTCCCTGCTTGAAAGCTGCAGTTGCAGAGCACTCAAAGTCTGCAAGGGCTGGATTGAAGCAGGTCCTGCAACCTGGATTTGTTGCTCTGGCCTGTGAGGTGTAAAAGTTTTGCACAATCCTTCACGAGTCAAGCCACAAGACCTTCCCCTGCCAAGGCTTGTCCTGGCCTTAAACCTGCCCTGGCTTTAAACCAGGCCTGGACACAGACAGGCTGAATAGAGAAAGCTTGTCTCTGTGAAAACCTTTTTCCCTCAGGGGACTTCCTGACATCAGCTGAGACAGGCAGCCACAGAAAAGGCTGTACTGACCATGTGCTGAGCACCTGGCATCTCTCTTGTGCTGGGGAGTGCTGAGGAACCCTGTCCTTGGCGCTTGTTATTCAGAAGAAAAAAGCCTTGAAAGAGGAGGAGATACGATAACGGTGTCCTTCTCATTTTCTGAATTTATGACACCGTTTTCTTGTGTGTCATGAGGCTGAGCGCTCGGCATGGGTGGGAGTCAGTGGGAGTTGCCTTCTGAGCCACCCAGCAGGACTACAAAGATCTCACGAGCTTATGCAGGGAGAACATGAAAAGGGACAAATCCCAGTTAGAACTGGATGTGGGGAGAAAAATGGAGACAAAGGAGGACGAAAAGGCTGAAGTACTGAGGTCCTTCTTTGCCTCTCAGTCTTGAAACGTGACCAAGCTGTTCTCTGGGTACCCAGGACGTGGTGCTGGAAGACAGGGACGGGGAGTGGAAGAAAGCTCCCAAACTCCGAGGTGAAATGATTACAGCCACACCACTTAGACACTCACAAGCCTGTGGGGCCAGAGGGAATTCACACAAAGGTGCTGTGGGAAATGGCAGAAGTGTTCCCCAAGTCACCTGCCATTATTTCCCAGCAGTCCTGGCTAACTGGAGACGTGCCAGGTGAGTGGAAGTGAGCAAAAGGGATGTCCTTGACCTGAGCACTGGGGAGGTCAGGGAGCAGATCCTTTTCAGAGCCATGACATGGTACGAGTAGAACAAGCAGGGGATCAGGGCCAGCCTGTGTGGCTTCCTGAAGAGCAGGTGCTGCTTGGCCAGCCTGATATCCTTCTGGGAGCAGGTGACCTCATCCAGTGGACGAGGAGCAGACTGTGGGTGTTGACTGTTGGAGAATCATAAAAATCAGGGGGTTTTAGGAAAATTAAGAAAGCAGGCCTTAAGCAGAAGTTATGGGAACAGATGCTAAAGCAGCAAAAAAGATTTCTAGGCCATGGTGTAGACGTGAGAAATAGAACAATAGGCTTGTGTTAGCTCACCTTCTAAGTTACAACAAGTTTATTTAATGTATATTTTAGAAGGTTAAAAATGAATAGAGCGTTGTGCTTAGGTTTCTATGAACAAGCTATTGTGTTTAGGAAAAGCCTCATTGTTTTAACCAGAATTACGTATGCTGTAAGATTATTGGATAGAATTATTGTCAATATGCCTTTTCTCTATGTGATTGGATGAAATTTACTCTGTATCTGTTTTATGCTCTTCGGTAATATCAAGCTTCTTTGGCATTCTGTGGAACCAGTGAGATGGCCACATCAAGCTGTCTCCATTGTAAAACAATGTTATGAGACTGATGTGGGAAATAAACCTCTCAAGGACCTGATTCCAGGTGTCCCGTACCGTTCGTGCTGTAAATAAACTGCCGGCGTGATAATCGATTTAAATACCGTTGAGGTAATATTGACTACCTGGATTTGAGTAACACCTTTGACACTGTTTCCTACAGGATTCTCTGGGAGAAAGTGGCTGATGTGGCTTGGAAGGGTGGCACTGCTCATGGAGTTAAAAACTGGCTGGTTGGCCAGGAGCTGCATGTAGCTGGCAGCCAGGCTCCACTGGTGCTCCCCAGGCTCAGTTCTGGGGCCAGTCCTGCCCAGCAGCTGTGTCGATGGTCTGGACAAGGGGATGGATGCCCCTCAGCAAGTTTGCAGTGACACCAAGTTGGGCAGGAGTGCTGATCTGCAGGACAGCAGGAAGGATCTACGGAGGGCCCTGGACACACTGGATTGATGGGAGGAGGTTGGTGACTGAGGTGCAACGAGGCCACGTGCCGGGTCCTGCCCTTGGCTCACAACAGTCCCTGCAGCATTCCATGGGCTGGGGCAGAGTGGCTGGGAAGCTGCCCCCTAGGAAAGGGCCTGGGGGTCTTGGTCCACAAGTGGCTGGACCTGAGCCAGCGTGTGCCCAGGCGGGCAAAAAGGCCGCTGGCATCCTGCCCAGGATTAGCAGTGGTGGGGGCAGCAGGTCCAGGGCAGGATTTGTCCCCCTGTGCCCGCACTGGTGAGGCAGTGCCAGGAATCCAGCCCTGGGCTTTGGGGCCCTCAGCACAAGGCACTGGGGGCTGCAGCAAGTMCAGGGAGGGGCCACAAAGCTGGGGATGTGTCTGGAGGACAAGACTGATGAGGAATGGCTGAGGGAGCTGTGGGTGTTTAGCCTGGGGCAAAGGAGGCTCAGAGGGGCCTTATCACTCTCTAGAGCTGCCCTAGGGGAGGTTGTGGTGAGGTGCAGGCTGGTCTCTTCCTCCAGGGAACAGGTGACAGGACAAAAGCAAAAGGCCTCAGGCTGTGCTGGAGGAGCTGCATCTTGGCTATGAAGAAAAGTGAATTTTCACTGAATGCTTTGTCAAGCCTTGGAACAGGCTGTGCATGGAACACTGGGGTCACCATGCCTGGAGGTGGGGTATAGGAAAGCTGTTTGCATGTGGCATTTAGGGACCCGTTTACTGATGCACTTGGGAGAGTTGGGTTCATGGTTGGACTCCATGATCTTTGTGGTTATTTCCAACCAAAACGACTCCATGACTCTAAAGCAGTATTCAGAAGCACACTACTTCAGGAAGTTACTTGGGCTTTTGTGGCTTTCGTCCCTTGAACCTGGGCAGCATCCTGAGTAAACAAGAGCTTTGCTCTCCATCCTCTGAACCTGCAGCCAGTTCTGATCAAAYGTCTGTGCAGCTAATTTGGATGAGGGTGTTGATCTTTCTGAAAAATGGTGTTTTCTGGGCTGCAGTTCTACTGGATGGGGCAGTGATATGACTGAGCTCAGAGACCACAGGGTGGGGATAGTGGGGAACAGGATGTTAGATGAACAGAGGTCTGCAATTAATTGGTGTGCTGCATAAGGGTTTCTGATTAGGCACATTGGTCTCCAGGATATGGATTTGGGTTTCTTGTGCCAGGCAGTGTTGAACTTAAGGTCTGGACGAAAAGTCAGGGTTCAAGGCACAGCTGTCTTTCAGGTATATAATATAACTGTATTTGGTATTTGTTTATGGATTTATATATTTTGTGTTCTTCTTGACAGTTTGTAAAAACAGGTTATGCCTTCACAGAGCTGTTGTTTTCTTGTTATGTGGTATTCTTGCTAATTGCAGCAAGGGCATTTTCTSATGGTTGGTTATTTTTTCACCAAATAGATTGTTTTTACACCTGCAGTAAGAATTGGCATGTTTCTTTGCAACTCTGCTTTGCCTGCACATCCTTCTCTGTACGTATTATTGACTGGACTCAGTTTTCCAACACTCAATAATGTCTCACCCTTACATTCCCACTTTCCACAAATACTGCAGAGATCTTATATTCTTCAGATGGATGAGACTATTTATCATAATAATTTTGCTTAGTCCTGACTACTGGCTATGACATGAACTAATTTAATCCCTAATTACTCCGCTTGATAGCTTTTTAAATTCAGAGGGCTTTGTCTTATTCAGCAGGGTGTTGTGGCACCTCAATCTTATAAGGAAAATATTGCTTCTCCAAGTGAATTCTTTCAACATGGCAGCAAGTATCAAATTTTGCATCCGTGGAAACAGACGGTAAGTCTCCAACAGCTTAGGGCTTGCTGTATGCAGCAGTGTGGAAGATCTCACTAATAATTATTTTCCTTCAGTTTCATTTTATTTGGAATAATGGGAAGGGTTGCAACCATTTCTGACAATCTTGTCAAGTTTCCTCCCAGTTGGGAAGTCACAGGCAAATAAATATATTTTCTCAATTTTCAGTTGTCTTTGCATTATTAATTTGCACAAAACTAGAATGGTCCCACTGTCTGACATGGAGTAAGACTGTTCAAGGAGGAGGGAGTTATCAGCTCAGTTGATTGCTCACATCAAGCTGTTATTTTCCCAATGTCAGGCCTCCAGCTGGGTGGGCCAACCATCTCCTCTGCGCTGTGTTGCTCTCTGCCTTGTTGGAGGTAGAGCTAGCAGGATAGGCAGCCACTTGGAGTTAGTAATCTCTATTGTGATGGCAACAGATGAGCTCCACACTGATGAGAGAGAGAGAGAGAGAGAGAGCACAGACAACAGTGCCTTCCACTGATGCTGTATTGCAGCATCAATAAAAAAAGCCAGACAGAAGTGAGAATTGCAGAAAGGGATAGATAATCAATGCCTGTTCTTGCCCCTTGTTTCTGTCTGCAGGACCACAGATGTAAATGAATGTAAAGGTCGTAATTCTTTTATTTTTCAGAAGTGAGGCTATTGTCTGTGTCTGTGAAGGAAGCAGCTGTATGCTATCAGCATGAGGCATTGTGGTTGGGGTGAGCTCAGGTGCACGGAATCCTGGGGGAGTACACAGTGCAATCTCTTTTGATGCCACTTGGAAATGGGGGTGCTGTGTCCTTTCCCTCCCAGAATAGCTCTGCTCTGTCATCTGGCTCCTGTCTGGCAAGGCTCCAGTGCTTCCATCAGTAGTAGCATTCTCCACCCTTTGGCTTTTTTAACTGTTGAATCTTCGTCTCCTGTAGGAGCGAGTACTGATGGCTATCTACAACTCTTTTCCCTCCACCTTGTGTTTTGTTTGAAAGAACCAAAAGAGCAATGAGATCTGACAGTAAGACATTTCATTTCTGTAATAGGGATTGTTTGTATTGGAACACCAAAAATATCGTTTAGACCTTAAACATTTATGAATATGCATGTTAAATGTATATGTGCACACACAGATATGTGTGCATACATGTTTCTTATATCGCTGTAGCAGAGTTTTGTCTTTCTCTCTATGTGCTTTTTGGGAGACAATGGTTGGTAACTTTATGAAAGTTTCTGATATAATTAGCCTATCAGAATGGCTCACTAATCCTCAATTCTATTGCTTGTTCAGAACTGTTCCAGTTCATGCATCCATTCCTTACAGTCATATCTAGGCCTCAGTTTTAGAACGAGATCTTTAGACTTAATGACAACATGTAGATCTGGCTGAACTCTTCTTCCTCCTCCAGAAGACCGACAAACTTTTTTTGTGATGAGTCATTGGAAAATCATGCAAACTTGCATCAGAAGGCTGAGCAGTGTTAAAGCAGGCCATGCTGKTTTTTTTTTTAACTCCTGAATATGGGTATAGGGATGCTTTTAATCTCTGACAGATTTTTTGAATATATAATGTATATTCCATGGAATCTGTGTGAAACCAGACTTAAGAGGTCTGGCAAGGCAGAATTTTACTTGGGAAGTGTTCTTCATCCTGAGAAGAAGCTGCAAAAGAACCAGTAGGAATTGCTTACAGTGGTGCAGCAAGTGTCGAAAATTGGGGAATTTACTCAAGTGTCTGAATGTGAATATAGATGCCTAGGTTTGAAATCTTTGGCCATGATAGAATAAACTTAGGAATTTTTACAAGCAGTGCTCTATATCTGTATCGTGTTATGAACTTTGAACTGAAGATGTTTGACTATGGTGATTATAATCTTTGACTTGCTTAGCTAAACCATATATGTAAAAAATCGTGTTCCAGTTATCTGGAACTACTTTCCCTCCCCAAGCAATCTTGTAAGCTTGTAAGTAATCTTGCAGCTAAAGATATGAGAGAAGGAGTTTAAATATTTTTAGAATTAGTTTGGCCAAGCAGAAGTTAAAGTAGTATTAGTTTACAAATCTAGCTATGAGATTTGTATCACACCTTTACCGTGAGTGGAAGGTATCTTCCATGTAGAGTCATTGCAGAGGACCTTTTTTAAGAACATTTTTATGGCAGCCATATGGAAGTTGTGGATAAAAGGCAGAAGACTAACTCTGGCCATTTGCCTTCTTTCACCTGCTATATACTATAGTGTAGTACAGTCCAATAATTTTTAAATAATTTGCAGCTGCAGATAAAAGGCTGATTTTTCCTGAAAATTAAAGTAATTTTGTATCTTTTTTTTTCAAGAACAAAAAGGAGTCATTAGGACCTCTATGACTGTCGTGCTCTACAATAGACAAAGCTCTTTTATGGATCA
This sequence comes from Cardinalis cardinalis, assembly GCA_014549065.1. NCBI lineage: Eukaryota > Metazoa > Chordata > Aves > Passeriformes > Cardinalidae > Cardinalis > Cardinalis cardinalis. The sequence continues at coordinate 974,302 of JACDOX010000213.1, forward strand.
GATACAGCCTGTATATAGAACAGGTGTGCCCACAAAACGTGCTTGAAAGAGAACAGGGTACCTAATGGATTTATGCCTAGCTTTGTTACATTTGGAAATTCTCTCTTTGTGTTGCCGCTAAAGATGCTATTTCAGGCTCCCAGGTTTCTCCAGTACCACTTGAACTGAGCACTTTGTGCTTAAACTCCTCTGAGAGGTAACAAACAGGAGAATAGAACTCCCTGTCTATTTCAAATACTACATGCAGACAAAAACAAGATACCAGGTCATTTACCCAAGCCATGGGTTATACCCACCGCCGGGGCTTGTGTTTCTTGCAGGATCCTCTCAGGGAGAGACATGCTCCATCCCAGGCTGCTGGTGCTTTCTGGGTGAAGCAGAGCCACTGTTCTTGCTCTGTGCTTGTGTTATCACAGAGGTGGGGAGCCCGGGGTGGGGAGGAGGACTTCTCTGTGCAGCACCTGTGCAGGTATCAGCTAAAAAACCAGACATGGACGTTAACAGGCCAATGTGATAAGGGAGTGTAGGAAACAGACAAGTAGAAGGAAGTAATGTGACAGCACCATACCGCTCTATCAATAGCTTGGCTAGATGAGTTTTTTGTAGGCACTTAGCCTTGCATATAACCTTGAAAGACTTCTGGTAGAGTAATGAGATCCCTCAGAAGTCCTTCCCAGGCATGGAAAGCAGCCTATGAGGGAGGCTGGCATCATGACTGACTGGAGAAATAGAGAACAGGAAGGGGCATGAAACTGGAAACAAATACAAGATCTAGAGGTGAGAATGGCAGTCATGTTTGTGCAGTCATATGTTCCTCTCCTCTGATTGTTGGTCACCATTGAGAGTCTGCGATGGCAATGAGGACGAATGTGCCTCAGACCAGCAGGAAATTGTCTGCTGCAGCAGTTTGGATTTTAGACTTTATGGGGCTATGGTTTCATTAACAAGTTTGGAGTCAAACTCTCTCCCTAGACACTTTGGGGTTTCCTATTGTAGTTTATAATTTTGTGCAGCAGTAAACAGAGGAGAAGACAGCTGCCAGTTCTGCTGATGGGCAAGATCAGATGCTTGTGTAGGGGCTATAATATTAAAACAAGGTAAGAAATTAAAGAGGTCATAATCACTTGAAAATCCTTCTTTCTTTCTGACATAATTTTCTGTATTGTTGCTAATAAAATAAAGATAAGATTATTTCAGTTGTGGTACAGTTGTATGGTTTAGTTAACATTTCCGTGTGAGGTGTAACTTCTAGATTAAAATACCTTTTCTTTTTTCCTCAGGATATTGTGTTTATATAGGTCTTTCACAACAGTGCAGGAATTAAGGGCATTCAGAATCTTGTGAAATTCTTTAGAACTAATTTGAGCTGCTTAAAAATGAAATTTGTCCATCTCCTTTTAGAATCTGTGTGTCACACAAATTCAAACACTAACCTACTTTATTTTTCTCTTTTTATCTGAAGGTAAGCCAGGATTAGCAGTGCTGAAGAGCAATGAAATATAATTGATATGAACTTAAAGGTAAGAAGGAGTCCTTTCCGGCATATTCCCTCTCATATTTTTGGCAACACAGAAAGCCTTCACTTTCTAGTAATTCAGTTTCTTGCAATTGAAGTAATCTGCTTGAGGCTCAGAAACAGAACTATTGCTCATAGAACCATTTTCCATCTTCTTGGCCTTCTTTGATGTCTGAGAGGCAGGACAGAGGGATGAAGATGGACAGATGGAGGAGACAGGTGGGGCTGGGAGCGGGCAGCCGTGGGGACCTGGTGGTGGGGAGCTGTTGGGCTGGGAATGTTAATTATGAAAGGAGAAGGCCTGGCCATCCATCCTGACCTCTGACCCTGAGGGTGACGCCTGCTTCTACCAGTCACTGCATCAAGCAGAAAGCTCCATCTATGCTGTAATTCTATATCCTACATGTGAATGGGCTGCACTTTGAGGTGCCCATATAGCATCAGTTACACCCCTGAGGTTTGTGTTCAGCAGATTTAATTATATGATTATTTAACATTTTGTCCACAGGATTTTCCCTCAGACTGTGCACAAGATGGAATTGCTCTGGGATTGAATAAGAGGTGTGCAGCAATAGAAGCATTTGTCTGCAGGAGTCAGATTTCGTTTCTTTCTGGAGTCTGAAAAAGCCGATTGGTATCTAACAACACTTTTTGTGGGGAAAAATGCATTTGGGGTTTGATGTGGCTTTTAAAAATTTTCTTCTTGAATTGGTATTAGAATTATGGGGTTTGTTTTGCTTCCTTGATGCCTGATGCATGAACTAATTATGACAAGACCCTACCAGTCCTGTGCTATTAGGTGAAGCCTCCCTTCCCCTGCCTGGCTYACAAGGAGGTGGAGAAGGCTAGAGGGGAGGCAGATGGCAGCATGCACAGACAAGGAGGAAAATGGTCTGATTTTGGGTGAGCTCTTGAAAGACTCTTTATGCTTCTGCAGTTTTTCTACATCCTAAATAATGTGTAGTTTTCCAAAAGGGACATTTTCTGTCACAAAATACTTCCCCTGGAAAGCTTCCAGTCGGGGGTTCTGATTGACACAGGAGATTCCAGGAAAAAAAAAAAATGAAATGATGGAGAAGACACGGGTCAGTCCATGTTTCTGCCACAAAGCTGGTTAAGTTGTTGTACATTAACTTTTCACAGCCACTAAAGCTCCCCTATTTTCCAGACAGCTGCATTGAGGCCATTTGTAAAGGCAACATATGTTTACAGTTATAGAAAACACCACCTAAATTCTGAATAAAACACTCTAGAGGTTTAGAAGTCTTGATGACAAGTTTTTCAAATAGGGTTTTCACAAATACAAGCCCTTTGGTAAACTGAGATTATCAATATTTATTCATGTTGAAGTTGTGGAAATGAATTAATTAGTAAACTTGATAATTTAAAATTACTATCACAGAAAAAATCACAATGACATAATGACAAGCTGAACTTTGAGAGCAGACTGAGAAAGCTGTGCAGGCATTGATGAGAAAACAGCATAGCTGCTCATATTTAAATGAATGCTATGGGTGGATTGGGGCAAGGAGGGAAAATTGTTTGAACAAGTCTGTTGTGCAGAAAGGGAAYGCATGGAAGACCTTTTCAGGGCTTTGCAACATTAACAATGCTTTTTAATTTAGAACACAGAAAAATGATAGTTGGCAACTAGAGCTCCCCTGATACAATAAAAGACTAGTGTTTATTTTAGTGGTCACAGTTTTAAAGGACCTGCAAGCTTGTAGGACCACTGAACTGCTTGCATTAAAACATGTGTTGTATTTCTCTCATATAGTCTAAATAACCTACYGTGGCTGAGTCTGTGACCCTTTTGAATAACCTCAGTAACTCAGTTGCAAAAGGTCTATTTTGCTGAAGGAGAAAAATTCAACTTCTTGAGTATTTGCATTTTGAACTACCCAGGAAGGATTGGGTCCTAAACACTTTCAAATATCCAATCCCCACTCACAATTTAATGACATTATAATAGAAATATTAACTTCTGATTTCCTCGACCTGACTTGGGAGAAGAGCCACTTTATCCTGTTGCCTAAAAGSTCTGCATTTTATAAGGCATGGATTTTCCTTGAAGTCTTAACTGAAGAAGAAGTTTCAATTGCTAGTTTCTTAATCTTTTAAAAAACACGACTCAGATTCATATGTACAAAAATTAATTTCCCAGAGAAGGATTTTGGTATACTCCAATYTGTCAAAGAATTTAAATTGTCCTGTTCTTTTATTATCTGGTCAGAAGGAATGAGCTGCTCGCAACTAGTCAAAAGCTAAGAAAGCATTTTTCAGATATTTGACAGATCATTCAAGCAGACAGTGATTCTCAAAAGACCAATATCTGGCCCAAAAGTCTGTATGCTGTATGCTAAGAGAGGTGAACTTAATAAAAATAAACTACTGTATTAATAAAAAAATTGGCCAAAACATTACCTTAAAAACTGTAACAATTCAAAGCTTACCATAGAACTTCTATTTACTTGTAGGACTTTTCTTTCTGACTTTTATCTATCTGTATGTTTTCCAGTGTTTTTTTACAAAAATAAAGTGAATATTTTCAAGATGTAGGATAAATGTTACAATTTTTTTCCTGCTATTTTCTGGGGTTTTTTTTGATGGCAGCTGCATGTTGAACAAATGCAGGTAAGAAGCCCATAGAAATGCATGTCTATGGTTTTATAGGATGGGGAGAAGTCTGAATTAAGTACTCTGGAGAATGCTTTTATAACATGAAAATGGCAACATCTGATGGTGGTATGACCCTTTCAGCTGGTGTTTGTAATCCACCATCTCTACATAAACAGGTACAAAACAGGTACAGAACTCAAGAAACACATACAATCACACCCATACCAGATACCGCTGCAGAAGGCAACTATTGTAACATTGTCAGTGTTCTAGAAAGTGATCAGTAAAATGGTGCTTCTTCTGTGCATCAAAATCCAAGCAGATCTGTGCCAAGAATGGTTATCAACAATCTGCTTACTGAGGTCCTGTGATGTACCACGTGGTTCATGGTAGCAGCAGTGGAGAAAATGAACGCACCTGAGGCAACAGCACGGTAAGAAATTATCTGTAAAGATCACTTGTGACGCAAAGACTGGCAACAGGAGCAGTGGGACTCTAATCACAGTTTAACCCTCTGACCTCGGTCTGAACCTACGAGCTACAAACTCATCAAAACACCCTCTTAACTAGTGCTTAGCATTTCTAGTCCATTTCTACCTCTGGGCCTTTGATTTGGCAGCTGCTCTTTTTAGTTTGGAGACATTTCCTCACTGAAAGGGATTGGTGGTTTATCTTATGCCCCCATTTAGGACAGCAGTGACCAYGCAACTTACAGCAAGCAACCTGTGATCTTCCCAGAGCCTCACCTGCTAAAGCCCCTCAGTTTGCTTAATTGCACGTCATGAACACAAGGCAGTGCAGATTCCTCACAGGTGAGGCAGAGCACTCAGCAAGTGAAATTCTGGCTTTATGGGAGCCTAGCATTACCACGGTGGAGCACTGGGACACTGGTGCTAATGGGGATGGGGACCTGGTGGCGGGGAGCCCTGCCTGGAGTGAGGCTCGAGGAAGGGCAGCGCAGGGGTGGGTGATGAGACTTGTGCTGATGAGCGTTCTGCTCCCCTCCTTGGTGATCCTGTGCCTGGAATTGGGTGCCGGGGTCTGGACTCTGAGCCCTCCACCCTGCAGGGGAATGTACAGATGGAGCGGGAAATAGGAAGTGAGATATCCCAGGTTGCTGTGACAAAGAGACAGGTGTGCTTGGGACTCTGCATACTCAGGAGGCCAACAGTCCCAGGGAATCATAGGGAAATCTTCTGGTCCCCGTAACACCTTAAAGTCAATTTGTGCCATGCACTGCTCCCATTACTCTGGGATGACCTAATTTTTTCTTGCAGGGAGGTGGATGGCTGGGATATGTTGTCCAGTGCTTTGATACAGGTGCAATTTCACCTAAATGCTGCCTAATCAGACACTCTGTGCCCTCCCATCTCCCATGTCAGCTAATTTTGCCAGGAGGAAAGGTGGCAGCTGGCTAGCAGAGCTCATCCTGTGCATCCATGTTGGCCTCATGAGTTTCTTTGGGGCACAGGGTACCATCAGTGTATCTGCGTCAACAGGTAAATGCTCTATTTCTTTTATTTCCAAGATTATGCTCAGGAAGTTGCTCAAAAACGCTAGCTTAAAGGAGAAGCCAAAGAGATTTTTACCCTTACCTCTTCATTGATTACAGCCTTGGCTAATCATCTGCTATGAATTAAAATAATTTGTGCGCATAAGCAGGTTCTAGGAGTCTGATGTTGAATTTAGAAATGTGGCCATCAATAATGGCAGTAATAGAAGTATATGCCTGTAGTTTACTTCTATGCCTGGAGTAGAAGATAATTATCACTCCTCTTCTTTCAGCCCTGATTACTGCAGCTCTTGTTCTGATAGCTGGAGCAATGTTTTTCCTTGATATTCTTAACAATAGCTTTCACAGAACAGGTCAAGGATATTAAGCTAGGTTGCCTGTTGAAAGGAGATGAAACCTTGCATGCAGCTACTATGTAAATTCTGATGAATCATTGAGGCTCACATAGTTTATGCTTCACTAGTTTATATCAGAAGTGGCCTGTAGTGTTGGGTTTGTTTGTTTTTGTTTTGTTTTGTATTTTGCAGCAGTCAGCTGGTAAAAACGTCCCGGCTTGCTTGTCCAGCAACCACTTGCAGCGAGGGAACGCTTTGCCCCGGAGTGGCGGCACCGGGCTAGCGCTTCAGGCAGGCACCCAGAGGGGAATCCGGGGACGTTGCCAGATGCAGGACGAAGCTGACGAAAGCTGCT
>JACDOX010000213.1:981554-1131830 GCA_014549065.1 Cardinalis cardinalis
TTCATCTGTCTATTTTATGTACCCCACTATCCCCCTGGATTCCTATTGGCTGCTGGGATTTGTTCCTCCCCTATCTCTTCACACTTTATAACCCGAGGGGGGGGGATGCACGCCCCCCTTTGTCTCCTGCTGCCGGTGCCCCTGAGTTCAAGTAAACTTGGATTATACCCAGCTGGAGTCCGCCTTCTTATTCCTGCTGTGAGCAGCTTTGTCAGCCTCATCCTGCATCTGGCAACGTCCCCGGATTCCCTCTGGGTGCCTGCCTGAAGCGCAAGCCCGGTGCCACCGCTCCGGGGCAAAGCGCTCCCTCGCTGCAAGTGGTTGCTGGACAAGCAAGCCGGGACGTTTTTAACCAGCTGACTGCTGCAATCAGTGGAGCAGCAGTTGAGCAATTTGGGCTTAAACAAGGTGAGACTTTGGTCTTCAAATTAGATTTCTCCTTTTATTTGCATTTTTGATACACTGTTTGGAAATCACAGATATTGTTGTTGATCTTTCTAGGGGAAGACAGTTTTTGGTGTAGAGTTTGTTTTTGAAAGTTTTGTTTTATTTAGATTGTAAAATATTGATTTTGATCTCTCTGTTCCTGTCAGATGTTCTCTTTCATCAAGATTTACTTGGTATTTGTATATCCATATTGCTTTGTGGCTCCTAGCATGGACACACACCTTTGGATCTCATTTCAATTTATCTGTGTCTGTTCTAGTGGTCACAATGGGAACATAAACTGGTACCCAGGAGCAAAAGAAGTGCTGCTTACTGAATGTTTCTGAATGTTAATTTAGTACTATTTTTGATATTTTGATAGCAAAGGAGAAGGACATGAGGTGTGAAGAGTATTCAGTGATAGAGTTCTGTCATTTGGTTTCCTGCTTTAACTAATTTATATTTGAGGAAAGCTAGAAGTGCAAAGCAGAGGAACTTATAACTTTGAGACTTCCTGTTGTAAAATTAGGTGAACTTTGGTTAGACTTGAGTATTGGGGTTTCAGACAGATAGACTAGCAACCAGGGATTCTCAGTTTTTCTTTGCAATCCTGGACAGTCTCTGTTATTATTATTGTTATTTTTATTTATTATTTATATGCAGAAGTGGGTATATTGTAGGTGGTACTGTGTTGCACAGAGAGAGAAATAAACCCGTGAGTCTTGCGATTGCTCAGCTGCTTGGGTAGATGCAGTAGTCAAGTTCCCTTGTAGTTCAGGTTTTGCTCTGCATTAAATAGGTACTACTAATACCCCACCCAAATTCCAGATTGTTAGACTGGTTGAAGATGTGCTGTTGTAGGGTGTTAAGATCTTTGATACCAGCTTTGACTATAATCAATCCTTTTTCTTTTACAGTAGTTCTGGTGGCAAATATGAAACTGAAGGAGAATGTGATTTAGACTTGGGCCTCCAAAACAACTTATCATAATGGCTGTCTGACACAACTATGATACAAGAGTTAGATTGGTAAATCTGCCTAGTAGTTGCCTAATGCACAAGTCCGTAACTGCCTGTGTATTCCCAAAATCTTTTGGGAAGGACATTACCTTTTACACATGATTTTCTCAGGTAACCAGGAGCTTTGGCTAATATGTGGTGGAGTCCATTAAGGAATCATTAAACAGTTTTTTCCYCCCTATATTTTTTATTTTGATTTTCAAGATGAGGAGGCTAAAAATAGGCCCACTCAGAAAATGTATGATAAAACAGGGAGCAGGAGAAGCAGCTGGCTATATCATTGATGTTCCTTTTTTATACATCATATAAATGCACTCTGAACTTTGAAAGATTTCTAGCATTTTGTGATATTGTCTCTACCTGAAACCCTTCAAACTGCACTATGGGAATTGCCTTAAGGTAAATTTGGACTTTTTGGCTCAGGGATACCTTCTAACAGTTTCCTGACTGAGAGTGCTTTGCCTGAGAACACTCACAGATGAGAAACTGAAGAGATGCTTTCTGGGGAGATGTGAGAGAGGGGTGTTCTTAGACAAACCTGATGTAGAGGGGGGATTGAACTCCATTTTTCTATGTACTGGATGAATGTTGTGAAAAGAAGGTTCTTAGCTCTTGTGTATTGGAGCAGGAGGACAGATGGAAAAATGCTTCGTTGGGATATTTAGGTCCTGATCAGGGATATATTTGCTCAGGAGTTTCACCATTATATGGTAGTGCACAGAGAGTCATAGCAATGGTTAAGTTGTAAAAGATATTTAAAATCCGTAAGTTGAGGTATAAACCAAGACCACCACAGCATCACATCTTCTAAATACCTCCAGGGATATTTATTTTAAGCCTGCCCACTTGTATGAGAAGCCTTTTCCAAGTTGGAATGATTGCAAAAGATAGTAAATAAAAGTTTTATGATTAATTATCTGTTCATCTAACATCCTGTTCCCCACTATCCCCACCCTGTGGTCTCTGAGCTCAGTCATATCACTGCCCCATCCAGTAGAACTGCAGCCCAGAAAACACCATTTTTCAGAAAGATCAACACCCTCATCCAAATTAGCTGCACAGACRTTTGATCAGAACTGGCTGCAGGTTCAGAGGATGGAGAGCAAAGCTCTTGTTTACTCAGGATGCTGCCCAGGTTCAAGGGACGAAAGCCACAAAAGCCCAAGTAACTTCCTGAAGTAGTGTGCTTCTGAATACTGCTTTAGAGTCATGGAGTCGTTTTGGTTGGAAATAACCACAAAGATCATGGAGTCCAACCATGAACCCAACTCTCCCAAGTGCATCAGTAAACGGGTCCCTAAATGCCACATGCAAACAGCTTTCCTATACCCCACCTCCAGGCATGGTGACCCCAGTGTTCCATGCACAGCCTGTTCCAAGGCTTGACAAAGCATTCAGTGAAAATTCACTTTTCTTCATAGCCAAGATGCAGCTCCTCCAGCACAGCCTGAGGCCTTTTGCTTTTGTCCTGTCACCTGTTCCCTGGAGGAAGAGACCAGCCTGCACCTCACCACAACCTCCCCTAGGGCAGCTCTAGAGAGTGATAAGGCCCCTCTGAGCCTCCTTTGCCCCAGGCTAAACACCCACAGCTCCCTCAGCCATTCCTCATCAGTCTTGTCCTCCAGACACATCCCCAGCTTTGTGGCCCCTCCCTGTACTTGCTGCAGCCCCCAGTGCCTTGTGCTGAGGGCCCCAAAGCCCAGGGCTGGATTCCTGGCACTGCCTCACCAGTGCGGGCACAGGGGGACAAATCCTGCCCTGGACCTGCTGCCCCCACCACTGCTAATCCTGGGCAGGATGCCAGCGGCCTTTTTGCCCGCCTGGGCACACGCTGGCTCAGGTCCAGCCACTTGTGGACCAAGACCCCCAGGCCCTTTCCTAGGGGGCAGCTTCCCAGCCACTCTGCCCCAGCCCATGGAATGCTGCAGGGACTGTTGTGAGCCAAGGGCAGGACCCGGCACGTGGCCTCGTTGCACCTCAGTCACCAACCTCCTCCCATCAATCCAGTGTGTCCAGGGCCCTCCGTAGATCCTTCCTGCTGTCCTGCAGATCAGCACTCCTGCCCAACTTGGTGTCACTGCAAACTTGCTGAGGGGCATCCATCCCCTTGTCCAGACCATCGACACAGCTGCTGGGCAGGACTGGCCCCAGAACTGAGCCTGGGGAGCACCAGTGGAGCCTGGCTGCCAGCTACATGCAGCTCCTGGCCAACCAGCCAGTTTTTAACTCCATGAGCAGTGCCACCCTTCCAAGCCACATCAGCCACTTTCTCCCAGAGAATCCTGTAGGAAACAGTGTCAAAGGTGTTACTCAAATCCAGGTAGTCAATATTACCTCAACGGTATTTAAATCGATTATCACGCCGGCAGTTTATTTACAGCACGAACGGKACGGGACRCYTGGAATCAGGTCCTTGAGAGGTTTATTTCCCACATCAGTCTCATAACATTGTTTTACAATGGAGACAGCTTGATGTGGCCATCTCACTGGTTCCACAGAATGCCAAAGAAGCTTGATRTTACCGAAGAGCATAAAACAGATACAGAGTAAATTTCATCCAATCACAYAGAGAAAAGGCATATTGACAATAATTCTATCCAATAATCTTACAGCATACGTAATTCTGGTTAAAACAATGAGGCTTTTCCTAAACACAATAGCTTGTTCATAGAAACCTAAGCACAACGCTCTATTCATTTTTAACCTTCTAAAATATACATTAAATAAACTTGTTGTAACTTAGAAGGTGAGCTAACACAAGCCTATTGTTCTATTTCTCACGTCTACACCATGGCCTAGAAATCTTTTTTGCTGCTTTAGCATCTGTTCCCATAACTTCTGCTTAAGGCCTGCTTTCTTAATTTTCCTAAAACCCCCTGATTTTTATGATTCTCCAACAGTCAACACCCACAGTCTGCTCCTCGTCCACTGGATGAGGTCACCTGCTCCCAGAAGGATATCAGGCTGGCCAAGCAGCACCTGCTCTTCAGGAAGCCACACAGGCTGGCCCTGATCCCCTGCTTGTTCTACTCGTACCATGTCATGGCTCTGAAAAGGATCTGCTCCCTGACCTCCCCAGTGCTCAGGTCAAGGACATCCCTTTTGCTCACTTCCACTCACCTGGCACGTCTCCAGTTAGCCAGGACTGCTGGGAAATAATGGCAGGTGACTTGGGGAACACTTCTGCCATTTCCCACAGCACCTTTGTGTGAATTCCCTCTGGCCCCACAGGCTTGTGAGTGTCTAAGTGGTGTGGCTGTAATCATTTCACCTCGGAGTTTGGGAGCTTTCTTCCACTCCCCGTCCCTGTCTTCCAGCACCACGTCCTGGGTACCCAGAGAACAGCTTGGTCACGTTTCAAGACTGAGAGGCAAAGAAGGACCTCAGTACTTCAGCCTTTTCGTCCTCCTTTGTCTCCATTTTTCTCCCCACATCCAGTTCTAACTGGGATTTGTCCCTTTTCATGTTCTCCCTGCATAAGCTCRTGAGATCTTTGTAGTCCTGCTGGGTGGCTCAGAAGGCAACTCCCACTGACTCCCACCCATGCCGAGCGCTCAGCCTCATGACACACAAGAAAACGGTGTCATAAATTCAGAAAATGAGAAGGACACCGTTATCGTATCTCCTCCTCTTTCAAGGCTTTTTTCTTCTGAATAACAAGCGCCAAGGACAGGGTTCCTCAGCACTCCCCAGCACAAGAGAGATGCCAGGTGCTCAGCACATGGTCAGTACAGCCTTTTCTGTGGCTGCCTGTCTCAGCTGATGTCAGGAAGTCCCCTGAGGGAAAAAGGTTTTCACAGAGACAAGCTTTCTCTATTCAGCCTGTCTGTGTCCAGGCCTGGTTTAAAGCCAGGGCAGGTTTAAGGCCAGGACAAGCCTTGGCAGGGGAAGGTCTTGTGGCTTGACTCGTGAAGGATTGTGCAAAACTTTTACACCTCACAGGCCAGAGCAACAAATCCAGGTTGCAGGACCTGCTTCAATCCAGCCCTTGCAGACTTTGAGTGCTCTGCAACTGCAGCTTTCAAGCAGGGAGAATAACCAGCAAATTGGAAACATGAGTATCTGCCACGCAGATTTCTGTCAGAGGAGATAATCTGAGAAAGGACTGGAGGGAGCAACGTTGTGCTTCTCCCTTGCATGGCCAGTGCCAAAAAGATCTGCCATCTCCCAGTGCTTGCACATGGAAAGGAGTCCTCATTGCCTCTCTGAGTGAGCTAAGTGTTCAAAGTTCACAGACCTGAAACCGATGGAGAGCCTCAGCCAAGGACCCCCGTGCTTCAGCCGGCAACCCCAGCCTTRCAGTGTYGCCTCTCTTCTAGCAGGGTCCCCGCTTGTCCCCAGAGCTCCTGGATCACCTGCTCTTCCAGGACGGAATGCCACGAACAGCTGTCCTGGGATGCACCGGTGAGCTCTGTCTTTGTGGCTGGATTGATTTGGTTTGTTTCTTCGGTTTTGTCCTTAAGGACACCAGTTCCTGTATTTCCAGACAGAGAAAAATGTCCGTGTGTCTRTCTGTCGGAGACCAAACAGTGACATCCAGCGGCCACTCACTTTGCTAAAAATGGCAAAACCGTGTCGGCAGAGTGGTGTGAGGATGTGCAGGGGAGAGCTGGAGCGTGCAGGGCAGCGCGGCAGCGGCTCGGGCTGCAGCCCCATCACATCTCCTTCCCTGTCTATTTCATCTGAAGAGTTTATTGCCAGTCACTGCAATGCTCCAGCTGTGTTGGGCTTATTTGTCTCCCCATCCTGGGCAATGATCATTTCTGGTCATAAGTCCTTGGCCACAGCCCATGAAACATGGCTGCTTCTTAGAAAGGAAGGAGCCATTTAGTACTTTTGGTCTAGTTATGGCACAGCAGCCTTGTAAACATGAGGAAAGAGGTCTTAAGTAGCTTTCAAGGGCTGTGGATAATATAAAATGACAAGACTGATGAAACAAGCACATGAATTGATAAGTGGCTGCCAGTGCAGTGCAAGGCACTAGCACTAACATCTGAGAAAAGCCAAAAGGCATTGCAGCTGGAAGACAAAGGATGAAAAGCAAAGGGAGAAGAATATCTGTGAGACAAGGACAAGGGCAAGCAGTTCCTGTGTTAGAAAGAGAATGAGGAAGAAAGATGTGTTCCAACAAGGGACCAGAGTGGGAGTCTCCTTCTCTGGCAGGCAAGGAATGCATCAGGCAGGGCCAGACAGCAGGCCCCACCCGCGCATGGCCTTACAGCTTGTAACAAGGCTGCATTGGTCGCTTCAGCTCCAGGCACTGCTGGGGATCAGCTGCCAAAGGTGCAAATCAGGCTCAAAAGGTGCTCCTATGCATCCACCCCCTACTGGAACAAGGCTTGGAGGAAGTGCTAGCTGAGAAGATGCCCTTGCACTTGCCGAAGGCATCTGCCAGGATGCACAGACTTTAAAGGGGACATGGCATAACCCATCTCACAGGGAAAGAATTCCAAGGTGAGAGGAAAGATTCCAAAGAATTCCAAAGTGGGGGCTTTTTGCAAGTTTTCGCATTTGACAGGCAGGAAGTTTCTCTTCTATTCAGGGCAGTACAGTAGTAAAACAAGAGAAAAAAAGTCTCTTGCTCCATCAGGTTGAGCTGCGGACTGCAAGAGCCTGCATCATTTAGCTATTGAACAGGCTAAAACCAGTATTTATAAAGGATTTTAAGAGGTGGTTAACGGACAGGAACACACTAAGGATATAACATATCAATAATACGAATACAAATTTACTACCAAAAAACCACAAAATTACAAACACAAAATGTGCAGATGCTGTCCAGATAGCTCTAAGAAACTGAAAGTGAATTAAACTGGACTAGGTGGTGACTTTAGCTACTGTTAAGAATATCACACAATTGTAACAAGTGGGTTATCTCCATGTTCTCCATAATGAAACCAAATCAGAGAAAGGCAAAAAGTCTTCCAAATGCTGTGATACTTGCATTAAATATAGGCACTTACACAAAATAGCTACCAAAATCTCTCAAGATCTATTATTCATTTTGATCCAAGATTGGCACAAACCTAACTTCACTAAACAAGGAAAACACCCAAGTGTGCTGCTAATCCTTTTTAACAAAGGTTTCACAGAGACAGCCCCAGTAATGCAGTCGCAAGGAACATATGCACACTTCTGAGCCTGCTGACACACTGACCTGCTACAGGCTGAAACTGCTTGATTTGCTCCTCTGCACCTCTCACAGGCACACAGCCTTGCCTGAGAGCAGCACCACAATGGCACAAGATCTCTGAAAGACACCTGCTTTAAAGGCACCCTAATAAAAATAAAACTTGCAGGGTCTTTGATGAGGTCTTTGTCAAACCTTTGGTCTTTTCTTTCTTGTTTGGGGTCACAGCACTTTTGGTTTTCTTTGGGAAGGAAACATAATTATAATGTTCGGGTTAGAGAGAAGAGTAAAGGAAAAGTACTTGTTTAACAATGGCAGGAAGGCAAAAAAACAAAAGTGCCATAAATCCATTTCTGTAAAAGCAATGTCTTTTTCTTTTCTACATGTTTTCTGAAAGTGTGTTTGCCTAGGGATGTTGATTGCCTTGCATTTTTTTTTGTTTGCTTTTTTTTCAACTTAGAAAGAAAACACACACAGAGAAGTAAAAAACAACAACAACAAAAACCCCCACCAAAACAACCGCAAAAAAGCAAACCCAAACAACACCCCACCTTAAGTACTTACGATGAAATAAACCCTTTTGGAGCTTCCTTCCCTCCACCCCTCTTGATTTTCTTCTTCCCCGCCTCTCCCTCCACCCCCTGGAGGGTATCGGCGCGGCCCGCGGCGCACGGCGGGCTCGGGAAGTTCAATCTCAGTTCAGGGGCGGGAAGGGAACACAGTGTACTCGGCACGGCCCTCGGTGGCTACGATACACCCTCGGCAGCAGGACCGCGGCTCCCCCCGCCCGTCCGCAGCCGGCCCAGCTCCGCCGGCTCCGCCGCCCTTCTCGCACCCGTGCGGCGCCAGCGCTGGCGCTCTTCTCCCCCGCTCTAAGTATGGTGCAGAACGTCCTTTCCTTCCCAACTCACCCTCCACCGATTTTAGTTTGAGTGAGAAAGCATGTCCACGGGAAGGTTCGTGATCTGGAGGTGGGTGGTAGGAGCACCTCGCCCTCTCTGCAAACACCGCTCCTACAAGCGCTGGATAAGGTCTTGCTTATCACCTGCACCTGAACTCCAGGACCGCATCCTGGGTGCACCACTGACTTCTGACTGGCCTCCAAGAGAACTGTCAACTCGAAAGGAGAGCACCTTTGTCCTCCGCAGGGCTGCAGCCAGCCAAGCCCTGGTACATCTCAGAGAGAGGAGGGTCCCTGCAGGGCTCCGGCCTCCTCCCTACAATGGAAAGTGTGTCCTCCTCATCACACCGCCCATGTGCTGGTTCAGGGGCCACTAACAGGAATGCATCTGGATTTGGCAAGAGGCGGCTGCAATGGAAGTAGCTAAGTGTTGACTGCAGGAATGCTGTCAGCTGTGAGAGAATGTTCCCTGCTGACCTGTATATGTAAATTGTGGTGATTCATTGCTTCAGCAGTCACTGGGTTTTGTTACATTTTAAATGTAGGAAAGTGAGACTTGTACTGCACTCTAATCATTTAATCTGGCTTTTTTTTCCTGTATCTGAAGAAATGCAGAGAACTGAAAAAGCCACAAGCATTCCATATACATAAGACCACTGAGGCTGTTGTTTGGTGATAATCTCTAATTGAAACCTGGGTATGAAAAAGGTATGAATTCTTACAAACATAAAAAACCAAACTGACTCTAAAACTGATCTGTACTTTTGTGACCGTTTGTTCCTAGTGCAAGGTTACGCCAAAAAAAATGAAACCAGAGGTCACCGCAGTGAAGGCTGAGAGGGAGAAAAAGCCATGAAGACGGAATGTTACTTGTCCTTAACAACGTAGGTAACAATTGCAGGCTAAAGGTGCCTGATAGGGAAGGCAGGTAGGAATCACAGGAATCTCCACAATCTGTGGAGAGATGCAGCTCAGGCCAATGTGCCATGTGGATTACTATAAGGAACAGGCTTAGGCTCTGGCTCTGGGCTGCAGGATGACATAAGGACACTTTTCAAAGTATGTGTTGAAAAGTTTGTGGTACTTGCTGTCTTTTCAATCTTACAATGCCTGCATGTAAGCAGTTTCCTTGTTGGCCAGTAAGTGAAGCATGCTTCAGTTATCTCCAGCTTTGCCTTAAACTTACCAGATCCATCAGCATGTTAAAAAACCAACAAACATTACTCATTCCCAGTATTGCCTTCTCTAACAAAAACATATATGTGGCCTGAACACATTGTTTCTTCATTTCTCTACTCCAGGACTGAACTTCTGGTTCATTGGTGCATGAGTTTCAAAAAGGATGGAGAAAAACCTTGAAATTAGTAATGAAATCTACAACCAAAAGAAAATATACAAAGTCTAACTGCTTTCCCATTGAGCAAACAGCCCTTGGCCATTGTTACAATTTTTTTGTACATGCATTATTTTTACGTTGTGGTATTTGTATATCTGCAGAGATGAAAACCGCAAATAACTGGCTTCCTATASAGTTAGCTGAATCATTGAAAATGAGAAACTGAGGGTTTAGTATTTTCTACAAAACCATACAGGAGTTTGCATAACTTCCAGTACAAGTTCCTTCCATTTCTTTCCCCAGTTGTTCCATGTTTCATCTGATGCCATTATTTATTCTGAACTGGTATTCCTTTTCCCGATTTCTGACTGTCATGTCTCCACCAATTTCTGCAAATATACAAAAATACTTTGATCATTTTAAGATGGAAAAATATTCCTCCTCAACTCATCTATGCTTCCCCCCTTTACTGAACAGATTAAAGTCAGAATCCGATTATTCATAATTAATCTCTGAGCATAACAATGTTTTTCTTTCAGCTTCAAAGGAGTGTTTTCACAAGATTTTTTTCTGTGTCTTTTCTTTTTCATAGCTAATATGCTGCCCCARTTCTACAGACAGTGGTGAAATGCAAGGGTTTTCTAAATTTTTATGTATTGGCAAAAAATTGCAGTGAACGCAAAAGAGAATTGTTGCCTTCACACCATATAAATTCAAAGACCAATACCTACCATACCATAGCAAACCTACATCATCTTTGCATTTCATCACTTTAATTTTCTAATTCTTGCTTTAGTTTCAATAGCTACCAAAAGATTTTATATGCTACATACTCTGCTGTTGTTTCCTTAAATCCTAATGCTGAACTTTGAAGGCAAGACAAAGCAGTAGCATTTTTGGCTCTCTGAAATGCAGCAGAAACACTTTGCAAGCCCATAAACCACATGGTGGTAACATACGTCTGTAGCTAAAAAATACTAATACAAAGCACAGTTCCACTACACTGGGCACTGGTGAAGCCACACCTCAAGTCCTGTCTTCAGTTCTGGGCCCTTCATGACGAGAAAGACATCAAGGGGCTGGAGCAAGTAGAATGGTAACGGAGCTGGTGAAGGGTCTGGAGCACAGATCCTGTGAGGAGCAGCTGAGGGTGCTGGACATGTTCAGCCTGGAGAAAGGGAAGCTCAGCTTTCTACAGCTGCCTGAGAATGGGCTGTAGCAAGGTGGGGGGTCAGACTTTTCTCCCAGTTTCTCCCAGTAAAAAAGTGACAGGACAGGAGGAAATGTCCTCAAGTTGTGCCAGGTGAGGTCTCAGAATCTCTGCTGGTCAGAGTGACCCCGAGATGTGTTAGAAAGTCTCTTTTCCCAGCCTGGCCATCAAAGGAGGAGTCAGAACTCTTCTATTCTCATTCTCATAGTTGTTTATTGTTTCTTATCTGTAAAATTCTTTCTCCGACCCACCAAGGTCTGTCTGGCAGGTCGGGTTGAGGCACACTGCCCATTCTTTGGGCAGTTATATCTTTTATACTAAAAACTACATGTATACTATTTACAATAACTTCCCAATACCCATCACCTATGCTAGACAGAGAGCTTCTACTCTAAACCAATCTCAAAGTGCCAACATCACCCAGAAGATTGAGGCTAGGAAGAAGAAGGAAAAAGGACAAAGCATGCCCAAATTCCTCCATCTTGGGACCCTGAGCCCCTATTCTAAAAACTTCAAAAATCTATTTATCACCCCGTGACAAACTCACTATTTAAACTTCCTTGACTTGTAATTCTTCATATAGAGGTTGGTAATTGTTTTTTCCGTGGGTCAAGATCAAAGGCACAGGGGTCTTGGGCTCTGTGCCAAGGTCTCTGATCCCCCCGGTCACGGGCTCGAGCTGTCCAGGGCAGCCAGAGGAATTTCCTGGCTTCTGACAGGGAGGTTTTAGACGGGATATTAGGAAATATTTTTTCACTGAGAGGGTGGTCAGGCATTGTAACAGGCTTCCCAGGGAAGTGGTGGAGTAACCAGTCTTGGAGGTATTTAGAAGATGTGTGGATGCAGCAGTTGGGGATAGGGTTTAGTGGTGAACATGGTGGTGCTAGATTAAGCCGGATCTGATGATACGTGGGGAGGTCATGATAGCACCACATAGTAAATGAAAGTGGATGTAAGAGGCTGGATCACAGAGAATGCTGAAAGTAAACCAAGGGTGTTTGAACTTGTGTGGCTTAAATCAGCAAACTGGTTGAGAAATTTGAGGAATTAAACAAATTCTTCAGAAGTATGATTGCACTGAGTAGATTGGGGATGGATATGAAGGGTGAAGAAAAGGAAAAGCATATGGTGGTTACCCACAAAGCAACACTACAAGTTGTGGTAAAGCATGAACAGTAAAAGCAAACATTGATATTGGAATGCCCATTACTTTCCTCTAAGAGGTGAGGCCAAACATTTCAATTGCCTTTCATRCAACAAAATAGAATGCAAAGAACAGCTTTTAAATCATCTAAACTTACATGTGCCATTTCATCTTCCATTCATGACACTTCATCTAAAGAGTTTGCTTTCCTGATGGTGGGGTATACTCCACCATTTATCCTATGGCTGAGCTCCCAGACTTCTTCTGGCAGTCTGTTACTATAGAGACAAAGTGAGAAATATATACATCTACCATGTCACAGTACTAGAGAACACCTGGTGGCAACAGCAGAACAAAGGAAAGATAGAGCTGTTGCTCTTCCCAGCATATATATATATATATATATATATATATATATGCATATATACATACATGGTTATAGCAGGTGCTCCAAAACAAGAACATCTTTTATCAGTCTGCATTTTCCAATGGGACTAAATGCAGCCACAGTGGTAAAGTGGGAAGCTGTGCAGTGGTACAGCCTTTTAAGGTGGAAATCAGATGATCTAAGTGGGAGGAAGGAATCTAGCAATGCACAAGTACTGCCTGGTAGCACAAGAACATGCACTATACTACTCAGTGCTAAGAAGGGGGTACAGTTAGGTCCGCAGTCCCCTTAAAACCATAGTTTGGCTGATTATTATCTCATGACATCTGTGCTGAGCTGTAAGGTCTCAACAAGCAGTTGGCTGTGATCCTGTAGCCCTATCAATAAATCTGCCCTCTCATCCACTATTCAGTTTTTTCCCTGTTACTAACTAATGTTCTCTCAGGACAACTATTTCTCTGCCTCTTGTTTGTGAGGACACTCTCCTTCCTCTTGGTATACAAATACTGATTAATTTTATGTAAGTTATTAGGATTGTAATTTTTTTTTACTTTAATGTTCAAGCTACAGAGAGGAAACAAATATCTCACAAGCCTCCCACTCTAGTGTCTGTAAGCATATCCAAATAYTAATCCTTTCTAACACTGTCAAGGGCAACAGCCTATCACAAGGGTGAGACTACTACCTCTCAGCAAAGCTGCAGCACTTCATGGTACTGAGTTGTAAAGGGAAGTTTGTCTGGATTTTTCTGTGAGTGGTTGAACAGTCTCAACTGATCCATATTTTTGTTCTAAATCAGAATGGGGTTAGCAGGCTTTATTCTCCAAGAACCATGAATTAAAGCTCCTAATAAGAAAGCATGGAGAAATAAAAGATCCATCTTAGTGTCAATTCATATTTAGACCATAGTTTAGCCACCCACATAAAATTATATTCACTGCAATTTGCGCTTCTTATAACTCAGGAAGAAATTACAGACAGACAGTTATCCCAAAGGAACATGACATAGATTATAATGCATGCTCAGAGACACATTTCAGTTTCCCTTCTCCTCTACGTTTATTTATTTTTGTATGCAGTGAGGTACCCTGGCCTAGTAAATACTCTTGCTCAGCAATTGCCTTGATCATTAAAGCTGTAGGAGTTTGTTCAGCCAAATGTTAAAAGCTTCCGTTTATTTTCTTCTGTTTTAGTGAGATTCATTCTTGGCATGAATATTCATTCTTAGCTGCAGGGATAAAAATGAGCATACGAATGCTCCCACAACAGCTACAAACTACCTTTGCTATGGAGTACTTTGCAATTAAATTTTGGGGTGGTTTTTCTGTTGTTGGTAGTGGTAGTTTGGTTTGGTTTGGGGTTTTCTATTTGTTTGGGTTTTTTTTCTTTTTCACTTCCACAACATATATGTCAGACACAGCAATCCCTGCATAGCTGTAAGCAAAACTGGTTAAGAGTATTTGAGATTTTTAAGGACTCTGTTGCATATTAAAAGCAARCTGTACAAACATATATTTATGTGAGAAGTTTATGTATTTTTCAGACAGTATTCATTTAGAACAGCCCAAACATTTAGCGGCTTAGGTCTCAGGCCACAACCATTTTATCTCCCTTATTTATGTTATAGTCAAGCCTCTCTGTTCATCAGCCAGCACCCACACACAGGGGTGAGTGAAACAAAGTACTTACTAGGTCTTACTTTTTGAAATATAAATCCTTTGCTATAGAGGAGCAACACAATTAAATAGTTGCAACACTTATTTGTTCCACAGTAACCAACAGCAGTTTGAAGTTGTAGCTGCCTGTGTAAAGCTTCGCGCTTATCAAACACCCCTGTTCTCCAGCAGGAAGGAAGACGCAGTGTTGGTGCTGGTTTCAGTGTCTCATCAAGAGCTTTATTCGTAGCTTGCTGGCTTAGAATGGAGTGAGTGGTGGAATGAAGAGGGATGTATGTACACACAACAGGCACAGAAAATGTGGTGGAGAGGAGCATAAGAAATTTGGGAGTTAAAACTACCCAAACACAGCCCTGCAGTGCTGCAGAACCATCTCTTTGCACAAACCAGGAAAGTGTTCTTAACTACTTACGCATCAAAAGCACATAGGTGTTTTTAATAAAAAGCACGATCTAGCAATGCTTGTTTGACAACATCTCATCAGCTGAGTAATGATGGCTCTGGCCAATGACCAATCCTAGAGAGTAACGAGATAGTTTAAAAAATAATTTCAATAATTCAAAAGGTAGAATTTATCAGAATTAAATTAGAATTACAAATAGAATTAGAATTAATTAGAATTAGAATTAGAATTAGAATTAGAATTAGAATTAGAATTAGAATTAGAATTAGAATTAATTAGAAATTCCAGGAAACTAGAAATCACAGAGTTAGGAAATGCTCTTCACCTGTCAGTGCAGAGAAACCCATGTCCATATGGTGGTATATGAAGTAGCTAGGAAGATGCCATTGTAGTTCTCAGCATGAAAGATTGGAAGTTGAAATCTTCTGATCAAATTCCACCATAAATACTTACACTCTGGATATATTTCTGCAGCTGAATTACAAGCATTCCTCAGTTCTTCCTCTACACTTTTATGCTGTTTGAGATTTTACTTCATTCCTGTGAACAAGCAGTTCCTTTCAGCACAGGATGAAATTACAATTCCCAAGCTTTCTCTTCAGGCCTTTGGCGATTCCTCTGGCAGGCACAATACAGAATGAGTATCCTGATCTCTGCTAACTCTCAATTTTCTGAGGCTGGCTCTCAGAGATCCAAGGGGTGCTGGTCTGTGAGGATCTTTATTTTCCAAATGCCAATGGCAAATATGTTTGGGTCAGGGATACAACACACATTTGCAGGATTTTTTAATACTATTTGTAAAATATAAATTGACAGTGCATACTCCTGCCCTATTTTCATGATTTCTCATAGTGCTTTCCTTTATCACATTTTGTTAAAAAAAAAAAAAAGACTGCATAAAGCAGCATGCAGAAGACAAACTCTGTCAATAATTCCATAAAAAATCCACTTACCAGAAACAATATTGTGGAAGTAACAGAGTTCATCTACAGGTTTACTTCTTACTTCAAAGAGCAAGTTTACTTCTAGAGCAAATAATGCTTTAAAAACTGAAGAACTTCACTGACTGCCAGCATTCTGAGATACTGCGTCTTTTCAAAAAGGTAAAAAAAAAGGATAGCTCCTAATAAATTGTCATATTAATTTTTAAGGTTCCATTAATTGCTTATTTTGATAAGTCAATTAGCAATATTCACTGAAACAAAATATTGTTTAAAAATACATTGATTTATGGTCATTATGTATCTATTCAACCTCTTTCAAAAAATGTAAAGTTTCATCTTTCTTATTGATAGCAATCATTATGCCCTAGTAAGTAATACCTCAAGAGATTAATTTAGAGAATCAGAAYCTGTTTTATATTTGTCCTGGAAGAATTTTTCACTATATGCTGCTTGTGAAAAATACCACCACCAAACTCAAGAGCAATGTTTATTGTTTGTATGACCTAAAAATAAATTGTATTCCATCCTTGTTCTGCAACACTGAAAAAAATTAAAATGCTACTTATTCGAAGTATAGTACTATGTTTGTGCAAAAGTACAAACCATTCTGAACATCAGTGACAACTTCAGCAACACACAGTACTTAACAGAAATAACAACTAAAATTCGTGGAAAATTATCAAGTAATCAAGAGACATTGTGACTACAGAAAAGCCACTTAGGGATGTGATATGCCAGCGTTTAAGAGAATTCTGGAGTGAGCTGTTCCCAAAGGGGGGACATTGATCACATTCCTGCATGCCAGGAGAAGCTGGAGAGCACTGCATGTGTAATTTAGAGCTCCACCAGCATTATCCACATACGGCAGATATTGTTTGTGAATGCTCCAGTATATTCATCTAATTTGAAGAGAAGAATTCTCTCAAACGTGTATGATGCTTTATCAGAGTGCTTCCACATCTTTTACATTCTTGGAGACAAACTACTCCATGGTGAAATAATGTTATCTAAGAAAGGTGGCAATCACTTTGAAGCTGTTTGACTGAGAACAAAGGTTACAATGACAACTAAAGGCCCAGATTTTAGACCAACTTTGTGGGAACAGTGGATTGCAATCCCAAAAATCCCAAGGTTTGTATCTCAACAGAGTAAGATGGTGAAGATACTGCATGATCTTCCATACACAAACTTCCCAATGGCACCTGTGAGCATTTGCAAAGTCTGTAACAACTGATCAAAATAAAATGAAATTTGCATCTGTTGCAAAGAACAAACTCTTTCTGTATTCAGTCCAGTATCAATATGTTTTCCATAAAGCACATTTATTTCATAAGCAAAGAGGGAAGAAGATAATTAAGAAAATTCCTACTCCTACCTTCAGAAACCTGAGAACCAGATGAAATCAGCTAGCAGACTGTGTCCTTATTGGCACCTGCTGAGTARTATTGTTCTCTGTGGTCCTCCTCTGGTACAGCAGACTGAAAGTCAGCAAATGCTTATATGTAAAATAGGAAGAATACTACTTGTGTTCACAGAATTCACAGAATTACTAAGTTGGAAGAGACCTTCAAGATCAAAGAGTCCAACCCAATGTGCTGATGTTTAAATACACTTCTCAAAGTCGTATGTACATGTAAATATATGCACATTTAAACATTTTTCCTGCCTTTCATAGCCAGGGGAGGCCTCCGGGGAGGAAATATGTATTAATTTCTGCAGAAATACTAAAACTTATTTTGCTATCATTCAATATCAGCCAATGCTGCTTTAGGAAAAACAGAATAACAAATATTTACTTACTTGATGTAATGAACACTGAAATCCTCAACACATCTGCTGGTGTAAACATCAACAGGTAAATTGAATTTCCATTCACAATCTCACACAAAATACAGCATTATGCATATTAAGAGGGACAGCACAGTCATTTGATGTTTTCTCTATGGGCAGATGTTTGCTAAAACAGACCTTTATTATTTGATCTTATACTGAATTTTAAGCGGGACAAATGATGTATCTGAACAGCTCTTGGCAGATTCAGCATCATGGGCAATAAGCCCCTTGCAGGTATAAATACTGGGTGGTGCTAAACAACCACTGCACATGTGAAGTACTACTGGCTGTATACAGATAATTACTTAAGTAGTAAGCTAGGTAATTTAAATGAATATTCATAAGGGACTTCAAGTGCAATACCAGCAGGAAGCAATTGCTAATTTTATTGCAACCAGTAGAAACATACTTGAATGTCTTTGGACTTTATAGCGCTAAATCCAAACCAAATAGGCAAAATATATGTTTGCATTACAGGCCATCAGAAAAAAATTTAAATTTTCAATTCTGCTTCTGGCTGGAGTGACTTGACCAGAGCATGCTACACATAACTGGATTTCTGATACACATGTTTTTGTGGGGGGAGGTTCTCAGCCAGAGTAAACCCGGAACACACACGGAGAATTTTCCAGGTTCTGCCACATTAAGTGAAGGGAGCTTTGTGACAGTAGACAAAATTAAGAAAGACTAAATAATAGACTTATTTTCTCTCTCTTCCCAACCCCTTCAAAGAATAAGAATGAATATTTCATAGTAATTTAGTACTTCTAACAGCATTAGTTGCTCCTTGAACAGTATTAGTGAGACAAAACTAACTTTTTCACAGAGAAAGTTTGTGTAGAAGACAAAGCTAGACATGGTATTAGAAGGACTGCTTATTTATCCTGCAAAGCTTGCCTGTAGCTCTCCTGTGGCTTCACTCAAAAACTGAACCTCTACAGCTGTTACACACAGCTGTACCAAATTATTTGGTTTCGAATCTCAGCACCATTATTTGTACAGTATAAGGCCACCATGAACTCACTGATTCTGCCTTTAAAAGATTTGTTCTCTGCATATCCTGAAGTAAACAAACTGGCTTACAGTCAGCTAGACCTACCCAGCCAAGGCCTGGCTACTCATCTAAACAATAAGGTTTACCTGAAATGCTCAACAGCACACTGCTAATCATCAAGTCCAACATTCTAACCTTGTCACAGAGCTCTAAACCCAGAGCAAGATGTGCCATTTTTCTGATTCAGTGCTGAACTTGTAACACAAAAATAGCTAGCGCTCAATTAAATGTTATGAGTACCGATTACTGTTCTTCCTAGGTTTCATATATACATATTTCATACAAGTGAAATATATATATAAATATTTGCACAGATATGTAATAGATGCATTAGAAAGAAGGAACACACATCCATAAGGGAATGATGTCTTTTCAGAGGTCATGCTGTGGATGTCAAGTGTCTTTTATGCTATCTGGTTGCCCAAGTCCTTGAACACATAATTAAATTCAGCTAACCGACGTCTTGGTTAACAGTTTTGTCATTCTCTGCACATTTCTTGTCCTCTGCTTACAGAACCAGACAAGTCTGCAATGCCTGCGTGCACAGTGATCCACCATAGGGAAGTCACACGCACACAAAACAATCGTTTGGACCTGAAGCCTGCATTGCATTTATGATGGCAGAGATCCTCCACTGTTAGAGGCACTAGTTCTTGGGAAGAATAGGTGGAAACTATTTGGTGGCTTTGAGAAGAGAAAGGGAGAGGAAAAGGGGAAAGGGAAGCAAAAACGGAAAGGGAAGGAAAAGGGGAAACAAGAAAAGGGAAAGAGAAAAGGGAAAAGGAAAGGGAACTCTGGTGCAAACAGCGATGCAACTGCAGTGACAAGTGTCTCAATTCTCAATTGACAAGAACCTGTTCTGTCAGTTACTGAGGCAACAGCAAGGCATCTCACACTATGTTTACAATATTTACATGCTTCTCACAGACCTGTGGCAGGGCAGAGCTCCAAGGTGCACTTGAGGTTCCATACTCAGTGGAGAGAAGGGCTTGGTAACTTAGCCTATGCTGCACAGCCATGCTCCAGCCCTGCCTGTGCTCCAAAGGTTATGCAAGCAAATCAGCATAGCGAGCACAACCTAATATCCTTCACACCAGCAGTACTGATTGGCTTTAATTTAGCACTGTGTTAACTACCCACACTGGAGCTAACTTCTAATTGACTATCCTGGAAGCCAGAGCAGAGTCTGTTTCTGTCTGCCCTACAACAGCAGCCTTGGAAAGGCTCTCAGAGCACACATGCTAAGTAGCACAACATTTTAAGCAGCCAAGAAAATACTAGGGATTACACAATTACCTTTAGCCACACTCCTCTCTGGAAATTAGGAGTCTTACTCAGTGAAGTCAGTGAAAGGCTTTTCCCAGCTTCCAGTCTGCCACATGGACCACAGCCTAGTATGTTCTGAAGACGTGGCTCTTTCTAGAGCATAAGTCCTTAGAGAAAACCATAATTTCCTATTTCCCAAGGAGACTGACACCCACAGCCCTCCCATTGAAAACAGGGACTCAGGCTGGTGGGCTGTTCTGAAGAAGATGGTATTCACCCTCCTCTTTAAAGCCTTTAACTCTGAATGCGAAAATGAACCTCTTTCTTAGGATGCTTAGGTGGAACAGGGTGAGTTCTGAACCCCAGGCTTCACTCTAAGGGCTCCTTAGGGTTCTGGTTCTGCAATCAAACATAAAGATGTCAAAAAGCCTCTGAGCTGCTTTGAAGACTGTTTAAAGGAGTTTCTTAAGCTCTTCCCTAGGCTACTGCTACAGACAGCACAATGGGCCTGGCAGGTTCACTACAGCTGCCTTGTTCTTAGCGGGGGCTGAAGTCTAGGCAAACTTGCAAACCAAATGCTTATTGATATTGATTGAAGACCTAACTGTTCAAGGGAGCACGCAGGAGCTCAGAGAAATTTAAGACAGGTTAGGAATTTGCTCCTTTAGCATTAAGAATCAGGTATGGAGCAGGTCTTTTTAATTTTGAATTTGTGTAGTGTTTATTGCATCCATATGGTGTTCAATGTATCTAAAACTTCCACTTTCTCTCCCAGAAAACAGCCAAAATCAAGTTAACTAAAGCTCCTTTGCCACAGACTTTAGCTTAAGCTGATTTCAGTGCAAGGCTGACGAGAAGAGATTTTACCTAAACCCAGTACAGGATAAAAACATTATAACAGGAGCACAGAAAAGGAGTGGCAGTGAAAATCAATGGTTGATTTACATAGAAAAGCAGAAAAGTAAGTGTAAGAAAACAATTCCGTATTTTCTAATTTTCTTCAGTCTAAGGCTATAATAGCACTTTTCATATCCTGCAGTGAATGTAACAGTTAAGCTTATGTTAAAGAGCAAGTTAACATTCCTAACTTAACCTTAAACAAAGCCTGTGTTGGTACAGACAAACCTCAAAGCAGACATACTATCACAAAATTTAAGTACAGCTCTCCGAGATAAAACTTTCTTTAACAGAGATATCTCTTATTTTAGAAAATATAATGTGACTAGGAGAATGGGTTAAGGCCAGAGACATCTTTCTAGTCTCGCTACTGTCCCTAGAGATGATTTATGATAATATGGCACAAATATGCAAGCAAACACTTACTCAAGTACCATTCAGTTCATGTTGTACTACATGTGCAAAAGCTGTGTAGTAAGCAAATCCCAAAAGGTAAAATAGCACTAGGGACATGAACTGTAGTATTCACAAGACCCAGCACCAGTAAGCACAACAGAATTAATATGAACATATTACTTACTCAACAGTACCCAAAATAATGAAAGGAAGTTAATGTATTATCTTGGTTTAATACATTTGAGGGGGACACTTTAAAATGAGTTACCACCCCTTAGTTTTAACCAATCTCTTTCCACCATTAAGGAGATACAAATATGAGTTAATTCAACTGAAAACATAACAGTTTATTAACAAGCAAAAGCAGTGGCTGCGGTGACTGCATGGAGTGGGGCTGCTCTGCTTGTCCCAGCACAGCGCTGCAGCTGCAGACAGATGTTGCAAAAATACGACTTGAAACAGTTTTTGATTGAGAAATGCAGCTTCTAGAGTTGGTACTGTTGCAAGTACAGGCAGGAAAAAAGCAAGAGGCAGAGGGAGCAGTGGGACAGAGCCTCTGCCTCAGTCCCACGAATTCTAAAGAGATCACAGCACCCGCAGACCCTGCCCTGCCCGTCCGTTTTGCGGCTGCAGGGTCTGAAAGGGACAGAAGCAAATTTGGGCACAGAGAGATGTGCAATACAATAACATTTTGGGTTACCCAGGGCACAGGTTTAAATACTTTGCTTTTTCTGCCCCATATTCCCAAATATTGAGTCTGAACCTGCATTGACTGGACCTGTCCAGCTATCAGATCACAGAACCAGACAGGGTGCAGTTGGAAAGGACATCTGGAGTGGAGGCCATGTAGTCCAACCCCCGGTCAGACAAGTCCTCCTACAGCCTGTTGCCCAGGGCCATGTTCCAGCTGATTTTGACAAATGGAGTCCTCAGAGATTCCCTGTGCAACCAGTGCCATTGCTCGGTCACCCTTACTTGTGAAAAAGTGTCCTCCGGTGTTCAGAGCGAGCCACCTGTGCTCTTAGTTTGTGCCCACCACCAATTGTTCTGTGTGACCTCCCTTCAGATATTTGTAAACACTTTTAAGAGTCCACCCTCCCTGAGCCTTCTTTTCTGCGGGCTGAAGTCACAATTCCCTGTATTTTCTCACAGGAAAAGTCCCCTAAATATCTCTGCAGCCCTTCGCTGGACTTGCGGCAGGATGGCCACGTCTCCTTTGTACCTGGGAGTCCGCAGCAGGACCCAGCACTCCGGGCGTGACACCGTCAATGCTGAGGGGAGGGACAGAGCCCCCTCCCTCCACCTGCCGGCAGCGCCGCTGCTAAAGCAGCTCGGGACGCCATTTACCTGCTTTTCACAAAAGCAAGCTGCCGCTGTCTGTTCCCCTCGGTGTCTGCTATGACACCCGGCCTCTCGCTGCAAAGCTGCTTCCCAGACATTTTGTCTGGAATGAGTTTCTTCTGATGAAGAACCAAACCTCCTGAGGAAAACTCTCACAAGTGAACTGTGTAACACCACCGGCAGTGGCAATTGCCACATAGCTGTAAATTTAGTTGCCAGTGCCCTTAAAGCAATCCAGCAGGTCTCCCATGAGCTACAGTTGAGAAAGCTCCAAAGCCAGTCTGCGCTAATGCTTCAGGATTCCCACTGCTGGAGAATTTGCATTAGTAGTAACACAGTGGTCAGAGATTGATTGCAAAAGATCTTCACTTCCTTGGGAGAATCGTCCAGGGAGAAAAATTCAGGCACCTTCAATTTCATCTCCCACTTCAGGAAAGTCTAATGTAAAGCCAGACAACACTCACCAACTCTCCTTACCCCTCTTCTCCCCCCCTGCACCCTCTCCCTGAGCCTTTTGTTTCTGGTGAAAAACAGCAATAAAGGGGAAGGAAATTAAATAAATAAATGAAATACTGTATTGGAAGACATTTTTAAAAATACATATGATTTTCAGGATGTCCAAGACAAGCATTCTCTGAGTTGTTTCCCTGCCTCTCACCCTCCTTAAAACCTTTTTGTCAGGAACTGATGTGCAGAAAATCTTGAGTGTTTAAGTAAAAGGAGAAAAACCTGCTATCATGGTTTTGCAGAACATTAAAAATTTCAGGAATTCTGCATACACGGAGGCCAGGGACACATGAGGGGTGTTGGTGGTAGAAGGGCGCTGCAGCTTTACTGCAGCAGGAAGGTGACGCCTCATCTCCCGGCAGCATCTCAAGCTTTGGCTGAGGGTTAATGTGGCACGGTCTCTATCTTTTTCTGGGTTAATGTGACATCTCAGTTTTGGCAATGGGTTGTCGAGGAGTTAATGTGACACCGTCTCGGCTTGAAGGCCCTTCGGTGATGGGTCAGCTCGGCTGGATTTAACCCATTCACGCGCCTCTGCAGAGAAATGCCACCTTTCTCAAAAATAAACCCACAGCACGCAGCAAAGGAAGCCACAAGCGCACAGAAGTCCGGGAGACTTTGGAAGTGGATGAAATGGGGCCCTGGGAGATGGCGGGGGACGGCGGCGGGCGGGCAGCGGGAGCCCGCTCGGCGCCGCTCCCGCCCGTCGGGGCAGGGTGCGGGCGGCGCGCACGGAGGCGGCGGCAGCGGCAAGGAGCGAGGGAGGGAGCGAGGGAGGGAGCGAGGGAGGGAGGGAGGAAGATGGAGGCGGCCGAGGGCATCCGAGGTGAGGGGAGGCGGAGCCAGTGGCAGGGACGCCCGTCCCCTTCCTCGGTAGAAAGAGAAGGAGGAGGATGGGCTGTGGCTGGAGGGGGGGGGTAGGTGCTGGGACAGGGGTATCTCTGCCGCACACGTACTGGCGCGGGTGCGGCGCTATTAATAAACCGCGGGTGGCTGTAATTCCGCCCCCCAGCTCCCGGGAAAAGTCTGCTCCCGCGGCCGGCCGGCCCCGGCGCTCCCGGTGCGCCGCCGGCTCCCCACTCCCCGACTGCCCAGCCCGCCTGCCGACCATCGCTTCGCTCGGACACCTCCCCACCAGGACAGACAGACAGACAAACAAATAAACAAACAAACGAAAACAATAAAAAATTTAAATGTAACATACATTTTGCATGTTTATTATTCAAATACGCACGTATTGTAATTATAATATATCGATGTAGGCATGCATGCGTATGTGTAATAATATATACGGTAGGTGTACATTTATTAGATATAAAATATCAAACAAAACTATAGGTATGTATTTTCATGTTGTAGATCATATAACATGATCTTATTTTTATATATGTAGATCATACGTAACCTGTTATATTCTATATGTTTTTTAAAAATTTTCTATGCTTAATCTAAAGTATACCTATGTATAAAATAACGTAAGGGGGTTTTTTGGGTTTGGGTTGGGGGTTTTTTGGAGGCAGAGGGCTGAAAAAGATGACGTCGTTTTCTTGCAAGGGCCTCCCCACGGTGAATTAAAAAAAATAATACTGATCAGAAAAAGAAAACGCAACAAAACCCAGCGAACGAACAAACAATAACACGAAAAACCAGCGGCGGCTCTCGGAAAACAGCCGCAGAGCCCCGGTGTGGAGGGGGCCGCGGGCGGGCTGTGCGTGGGGGGGCTCTCACATGGGCGGGCGGGGGGCGGGCCCGGCACCCCCGATCTAGGGCAGCGCGTTCTGTGCCGGAGCGCGATGTTCCCGCAGCGCGGGGATTTCTGAGAACTGGGGCTGTGTCCTCAGCTGAACCCGGCGCCGCGGCCCTCGCTTCGGCGCGCCGCCTTAAAGCGGCGATGGCCGCGGCGGGCCCCACCGCGCCGCGCCGCGCGTACGCCTGCAACCCGCAGTGCGGAGCGGGGCTGCGGGCAGCGCTGCCCGGAGCCCGGGGGGCTGCAATGGCGCCTCTCACGCGCCCCTGCCTGCACTGACCGCCTCTCCGCCCTCGAGGACCTCGCACTATCCTCGAAACCCATGGACTGCACTTGAGCTCACTGCTTTTCCGCCCCTCTCCTTTTTCTGCCTTTTTTCTCTTCTTTTGCAACACCTCATCCAAAGAGTGAGCTGCCCAACGGTGCTTACTTATCACTTGTATCACGGCATCCCTTCACTGTGACAGCCTTCCAGGGCGAAACAGCAGAGCTGCCACCAACTCTTGTGCCAGTGTTAATTAGGAAGTTTGGAAGGCCTTGCATTCAACAGCACTCAACAGACTGACCTGATGAGCTCTGAGCAAGTGCTGCCAATGGAGGCTGACCTCTAGTCCACATTACCCACATTATGTTGTGGCTGTTCTGCTGCCAGCTTGCTTTTCACTGGATGTCTTCTCCACAGTCAAAGGTAGATGTTCCCAAATTAACTCTAGTCTAGCTTTCTACTTTTGAACTTGAGACTCACACACCCATATGCACACTGCAGGGTGGTGTCTGATGCAGGCTGTAAAACCCATCTGGGATCCTGGGTGCATACTCAAGCAGCTAGCCTACGCTGAGTTCAATGCTGCCATGGCTACACCACTATCACACCCAAACCGAGCAGAAATGCAGATCCTTGGTGCCCAAGCGGGCTGTAATGTCATTGAGGCGCAACATCTCTGGCATGCTTACCACCTGCGGCGATAAACCCGGGAGGGAGGAGCCATCCCAATTACAGAGGTTCAAGATCAGCTGAATTGCTCACAGCTAAGCTGTAATTCAAGAGGTATTAGAAGGACCTCAAGACCAAGACCACAATCAATCCTGTCATGCAGAATAAGGGCAGAATTAGACCAGAAGAAGTTAAAGGTCAGAGCAGAGAAACATAGTCTCCAAGTAGTAAACAGTATGTTTAGTAGTAAACAGGAAAGGAGCATAGCTCTGTGTCCGCAGTGCTTGTTTCTAAAAGAAGTTGAATTTGAGACTGATAGTACTCATACTCCTGCATTTTCAGGCCAGAAGTGTCTTCTGTCAGCAGCCTTCAACTGTACAGCTGCTTTTGAAATGAAAGGACAGTTTGCCAGCGGATACTTCCTGTGTCTTGCAAGACTTTACATAGCAAGCAACTCTGCTGAATCCTTCTGATCTACAAAAATTGCATTTGAAGGTTTCTGTTGCATCACATAAAGCAAATTTTTGTCTGCTCTGTGTTCAGTGACTTAACACCATTCCTTCAAAAGGTTAAAGCACTTCCTTCCTACCACACCAGCCTTCACAATGGGAGTTGTGGCAGTTGTCTGGTGGAAGAGGTTGCTGCATTCCCCTGATAATAAATACAGACAATCTGGGCAATGCATTGGTATGAAAGATACCACACACATGTAAAATATAATGTGTTCATATTTATATGACAGCTGAATTACCATTCTGTCATGTTGCCAGAATATCAGTCATGAATTTTCAGTGTGGCCACAGGCTTAAAGAACACATATCAGCAAACAGGCCATTTATCTTGATATATAATTTCAGCCATTACTAACAATTGATCATTCCCTCAGCATCTTGTCAAACCATTTGGAGCTTATGCCATGAGCCTTGGAGAATGAAAAAAGTCAAAGCAGAATCTGGAATAATGTTTGGATCCTTTGACCTTCAAAATATTAGGAAATATTAATACAGAAGAAAGAAAGATTTCTTCATTTTGTCTTGGAAGAAAGTTATCATCAGAGAAGAAACCTCTGTACTCCATAGAACAGCCCACAAAAAGCAATAGAACAAGGTTTGAAGCAGAGCACCTGATTCAGGCTGTCTTCATGAGACCATTTGCTCCTCAAAATAAAGGTTTTTTGGCCACAGTGGCACTAAAGGTCATTACAGAAATTGGATTTTGGAGGAAAAACTTGAGGGCTCCCACAGTCTGGGTCTCTCCAAGAGCACCTGCCAGGTGCATGTCATCTTCATCCTCCAGAAAGAGGGTGCAATGTTTTCGGCAGGGAGTCAGGGTGCACAAGACTTGGGGGTATGGAGTAAAGGATAGTTGACATGGTTTTTATTCTGACAAGTTCTGGTTTTGAAAACCAAAGACTTTTTTAAAGCCTCAGATATAATAAATAGCTCTTCTTCCTCCACAGCTTTAAATCTCTCACAGAACCTGTGCCCATCCCTCTGGTAAGAAGAGTCGTCCTTCACAAACACACAGACTTGTTCTCTCTCACCTTCTTTGCAGATCCTTGAATCTCACTTCTCATGCTTTTTGCTATTCCCCTGCAACATCTTCCTGTGCTCCCCTCAAGCATGAGTCCCTGGCTGTTACCTGAGCCCCCAGCTCTGCCTTTCTCACTCACCTGGGGGTCACAGTTTTCACTGCTCCCAGCTCCCCATGACAGCTCCTGTCCGTGCACTGTCCCTCTGGAGCAGAGAACCAGCAGCCGCCTTAAGAGCAGCCACTGAAACTTCCACCCTGACTCCACCCAGATGTGCTGCATTCCTGTGCCCAGGCACTGTGCAGAGGGCAAACATCTGCCCACCAGAAGCTGGTTTGGAGCCATAAACAGTGGGTTGAATTTGGGCTTCAGGCTTTCACAAGTGAGTGCCCTCGGGTGACAAAAGCTGCCAGGGTTTTATCTAAGTGGGTTATATCTGCTGTGGGTTCAGAACCATAGAGTGGATTCGGTTGAGAGGGACCTTAAAGATCACCTAGGTCCTACCCCTCTGCCAAGTTTTACATCCCATTTGTACAGTCTAAAAGAACATCCTTGTTTAGCCCAGTTATTGCAAAAAATTAGCTATGAATTATAAATTGAGCTATGGATTAAATGCATGCTCTGAAACCATCAGCACAGTCAAATCTGAGTGACGGCCTGTATCATCTGGAGACAAACAGGTTTGTGAGCACAGTCCTTTTCCAGGCACATGTGTGTTGCTGTTCAGAAAGTAGACATGGTCACTTTGATACTGTCTCCAAGTATAAAATTCTGTATAACATTGGCATGGCTTTTTAAGTATTGTTTGGACCTAAATCACTTGGAGTCCTGGGGTTTTGGACTACTAGATACATAAAAAAAAAAGGCACCACATTGTCTTTAATAGGCAGTATATTCTTGGAGGAATATTGGAATAATTTTAAAAGCTTGGTATGCTTCCTCATTGTGGAACAGGGCACAGATTATGTTCTAATCTCTAAATTAGCCAAGAGTTACCTTAAAACAAAACAAACTTGCAAACAAAAAATGTTTGTCTTTTTTATTTGAATTTGTTATTAACACTATCCTCTCTGAACTGTACAAATTAATATAAGAGGTATTTACTAACGTGAGTATCTGACATGAAATAAGCAAGTCACCTTCTGGAAAGCTATTTGCATGTTACTGAAATGTGGATTAGGACATCTCCTAGCAGGAACTTTTGGACACTGTCAACCAAAGAAGCTCTGAAAGTGCTGTGAAAAAAGATTACAAACATCCAGATTGTGAAGTTACATCCAGGATACCCAGATTTACAAACCTGAGATTATGTTTTCTGTGTAAAATGCTGTTGCCCCTCTGAAGGAAACAGAAGGTTGTAGGCACCAGTACTATACAGAAACCAGACGTATATCAACAGCTTTAGTGGTAAAGAAACAACAATACCTTCTGTTCCTCCTTCCTATCAGACCTGGAGATCACACCTCTTATTCTGCCTGATGTCTCTTAAGCACCAGAGGCCAACGGGTGCTAGATTAGCTGGGAAAAATGCTGTGAGAACAGGGTTAAGAGTGACTTGCTGACTGATGACTGAGACCTGAAGACCACTTCTTTAGAAACATTGCTCTATTCACATTCTCTTTGGTCTTCATCAGCCTACAGATGATCCACTTACAGACCTAGCCTCTAGCTCTTTTGTTTTGTTTGTGCATTTTTTTTCTGAGTTATGACACATAAAATTATCCATGGCTGATGCCAATTATCCATGGCAAAGGATTATTGCTGCTCGAGGTTACATACAGTGACCTAGTGTGCTAGCATACAAAATGGCTGACATCACTAATTTTTATCTCCTGCAGGAACAGAACAACACTGCCTCATTTCGGTAGCTACTTTCTCATCATTTCCGCATTCAGGTAATGAAATTAATAGCAATCCATAAAGCTTTTCACCATTCAGGCCCTGTATGTTTTTGTCAGGAAGGGTGGGCTTCAGCTGAGGACAGAAGATTCAGTTAGGGACCCTGGCCTGCCAGGACTCAGTCTCCTTGGGATGCAGTTCACAAAAGCCGGGAAAAGCTCCTCTGTCTGACAGGAATGCTTCTCCATCTAGGCGGTGCTTTATTTCAGACGCATCCGTGTTACTTTGGATAATGCCCTAGAGAGGCTCACAGGCATTATTTCAAAGGCAGAGAGTCTTTTTGTTACCCTCTCTCCTGATGCTTCCAAAGCAGCAAAACACACTGACATACTTCACACTTCGGTACTGGTGGCTTAGGAATGATGGTAATTTCTTTTCCTTTTTCTAAACAGTGTGTGCTCCAGAATCCATTTTTTCAGTCTTCTCTGGCTGAGCACAGGTCAGTCAGCTTTCACAACACTCTACGAGCTTTGGGCGTTCGATGGGGCAGAGATGGGGGCGTGTTATTTAGGTAGATTTTTGGGATTCGATTAGTCTGCATGGCACTTACTTGGCGATGGGGTAAGTGTCAACCTGACCTTTATTTTTGTTAACAGAGGCAAAACGGCAGACACTATCAGGTGGCCCTAAAACTCTTCCCCGGGGATGCCGCTCGGCGACCCCTGCCGAGGAACCTGCCCCGCTCGCCATGGGGATACAGAGGGTTCCCCTCTGCCTCGCCTTACGGAGCCGCCTGTCTCAACGATGACCCTGCGGCGATGGAACGCCCAGCGCCGCCACCGGGTTCCTCCGGGGGTCTTCGCGGGCTCCCGTCTCCTGCCCGCGCGGACCGGGGGCCCCGTCCCGAGGCAGTACGGGGAGCCGCACCGGGCGGGTCCCGGAGCCGCGGGCAGGGCAGGGGCGGCCAGCCCGCGGTCGCGCCGGGGTCACGGATAGCCCGTCCGGGCGGGGCATTCCCGCGCGCCTCCTGCCCTTCTCCGCGCCCGCCGCTCCCCGCGCCTCCGAGCGTTGCGCACCTTTCGCGATCGGGCGCTGATTGGCGGACTGCTGCCAGTGACATCAGCCGGCTCACTTCCCATTGGCCGGCCCGTTGCTGGGACCGTAGGACATCCAGGGAGCCACTTAACCCGCTCGGCGCTGCCACCCCGCGCCGCCCCCACCGCGGGCCCCCGCCCGAGGCAGTTGCCGGCTCCTCTGGGCCGCGGCCGAGCCGGCGGCGGGACTCCCGCGGCGGGGAGCGGAGCCGTAGCGCCCCAGCCGTGGCGCTCCCGGCATCGCTGCTTTAAGCAGTCGCGGCGGGGCGCCCGGAGTAGCACGCGGCCTGGGGAGGGAGCGCGGCGATTGGCTGAGAGCCGGCCCGGCGGACACGCCCTCCTTAGAAAAAGGGTGCCGTGAGTGGCGGGGGGAGAAAGTAAACACAGCCGGCCGGCCCTGCCCGCGGACCGGCCGGGGCGGGAGGGGCTCTGCGCCTGACGTTATGGGCCCCAGCGCGGCCGCCCCCGGGCAGGAGCACGCGGGCCGCGGGGCGGGTGGTATCCTCTCCCCCGGCCCCTGCGCCGGACTCGGGCCGGCCGCGCAGGCGGCGCTCCCCCCTCGCCGACAGCGCGCCGCCCCCGGGGGGCGGCGGTGAAGGACCTGCCCGGCGCCCCGCTATTTATTCGCCCCCCACGCCCCCTTCCTCCTCCGCCCCGCTCTTTCCCGCGCCGCGGGCGGGCCATGGCTGGCGGCGGCGCGGTCGGCCCGGCGGACGAGCAGTGAGGGCGGATAGAGCCCCCCTTGTCGTCGGGGCGCGGCCGCACCATGTCGGCCGTTGCGTACGTGGACTTCGTAGCGGCGCAGTGCCTGGTCTCCATCTCCAACCGTTCCGCCGTGCCCGAGGCGGCGCGGCTGAAGGTGCCGGGCGAGGGGGAGGCGGCCCGGGAGCTGCGCGACCCCCGCGACGCCTGGAAGGACTACTGCGCCCTGCTGGCCATCGCCAAGAGCCTGCTGGAGCTGAACAAGTACCGGCCGCTGCCCGCCCCCTCTATTTGCAGTGACAGCGTGGAGAGCCCCGACGAGGACGCGGGCTCCGACAGCGACGCGGCCACCGAGCAGGGTTCCAGCCCACCCCGCAGTCCCCTGCCGGGGCCGCCCCCCCGCCTGCGCGCCGCCGGGGCCGCCCCTAAGGGGAAGCTGGCGGCCGAGAAGCGGCACAAGTGCCCCTACAGCGGCTGCGGCAAGGTCTACGGCAAGTCTTCCCACCTCAAGGCGCACTACCGGGTGCACACAGGTCAGCGGTGGCGGATGGAAGGGGGCGGGAGCGAGCGCTTGTCCTCGGATGAACCCGGCCAGCGGCGCGCCCGGCATCCCCGCACGCCCCCGCCGCCCTGCCGCGCCGCTCTGGCTTCGCTCGGGGCTGGCTTGTGTGTCCCCCTGCTTCACGCCCCCTCCCCCCCTTTTTTCCCTCGGCTCTCATTGGCGCCCCTTGTCCGGCGGGAGCCGGCGGCCGCCCCGGGCGGGGCTGCGGCAGCGCCTCCCGCCGCACCCTGCCCGCCGCCCACCTGCGCCGGCCGGGAACCGGCCCGGGCCCCGCTGGGCAGCGCGGGCCGGCGGCGGATGCCGGCCAGCGGAGCGAACTCGGCGTGTCCGGCGCGGTAGGGAGGGGAGGATGGCGGCGGGGACCGCCGAGTTCGCTCGGGGCATCGGCGAGGGAAGCACAGGGGCGGCGGGATTCGGGTTTCCTGCAGCTGTAGGGTCAGAACTGGGCGCCCATTCCGCAAGGGAGGCGAGGGCAGCGCAGCCCCGCCCGCGCCCCTCTCGCTACTCCCGCCGTCGGAAGCCGCGGCCTGGGCCGCAGAGTTGCCGGCGAGCTCTGCCTGGCTGCGGGGACTGGATGCCGCGGGGCCATGGCGCCGGAGAAAGAGCTGGCGGGGCTGCTGGCTCGGATTGGCAGGGCGCGGCGGCGGCGTCTCCCTGAGCCTGGGCGAGCGGCACCTCTGGGGCTTGCGGACACACCCCCTCCGGCGGGCGGCATGGGCGCGCTCGGGGAGCGCGACAGCTGGAGCTGGTGTCGGGCGCTGGAGCAGAGCACCGCCGGCTGCTCCCGAGCCGCCCCAGCGCTGCCCCGCGCTGCGCCTCCGGCCGGAGCCATTGAGGCGCCGGACAGGGAGGACCGAGCCCACTCTTGCCGGCGGCAGCGCCGCGCGCTATCGGTTACCGAGACCCCGCTTTGACGCGTTCCATAAGGGCTTCATTCATCAAGCTGTGTGCTCCCATTCCGGGCCCTCGCCCGGGCGCCTCGGAGGGTGTGGCAACATGGAAACCTGGAGATAAAACATATCTGCGGCAGCCTAGCCCCAAGGGGACAGCAGCTACGGACTTCTCTGTTCGTTCGTTGGTTTTCGTTTTGGTGGGTTTTGTTTGTTTATTTGTTTATTTTTAGACCTTCAGTGTAAGTGATTGAATAAAAACCTTTATGGGTCTGAATTGCTCTTGGGATCGTAGTGGAGTACAAAAGGCTGCTTTTAAAATGTTCTGAATTAAAGGGTTGTGTTCAGGAACAGAAAGGCATGAATAAAAAGAGACAAACACTGCCAAGACATTTCACATGCTTTACATCAGTTCTGTCAGTGATGGTACCTTTTGGGTTTTGTCTGTTGGTGGTGATGGTTAGCGGCGTGATACAAAGTGAGTTGATCACCCAAGGAATGTACCGTCAGGCATTGCTGTAGAATTTAATATGGATTGGGTAGGATATGGCCGCATCTGAGCTCCAGCTCAGCCTCCATTGCTCCGGTTCGCCGGTGTGCCTAGGTGTGCGTGCGCTGCAGAGGAAGAGGCTTGGGGCTCCTTGCCGACCGGTGCTCTGCTGGCTGGAAGGCCTGCTGGGTGCTGAGCTCTAGAGGCTGGAGAGAAGGGGGTAGGATTACTGGATGTGGCTCAGCGATGAACTCTGCGTTCAGACTTTCTCTCTGAGCTGGGAAAGAGGATGGTCAGTGGTGACCCTGTGCTGACCTCATGGTCAGTGCCAAGAGTTGTTGTGTTAACACCTCAGAGACTGCAGCTCAGATGCTCTTTTGGAGGCTGAGTGTAACTGGTGCTCTCCAAAATGTTGTCTCATAAGTGACAAAGAAAACGTTAGTAGCATTTCCATTTACTACCCCACGCTCAAATATCCACCCTGATAATAGAACCAGAATAGATGTTGGCTGAGATAGCATTCTGTGTGATGACATGTAAATTAATATACTGTACAACCCACACAGCCTGCTGTAAGCAGTAGTGTTATAATAAGTACTGTTCAAGTGGTATGAGGTTTAGCATGTGCTGCTCCCAAGTGGGTGGCCTTAGCTCCAAGTATGAGGCGTTTGACTCAGAAACACTGATGTACTGTCATGGTAGCTCTGTGTGATTGAAATCACTGCAGACATCCAGGAATAATGAACTTTCAGAGCTTCCTAATGTGAAGTTAATTGTAGCTAACTGAAATGCTAAACGATACTGATAATGTTAATTATTTTTATAGATGACAACAATTCCTTAGCAACAGTGGGATTCAGTGGGACCTCTGGAGTTATTAATAACTATATATTACAGAGCATTAATGGGCCCTCCTTAGTACCATTTTATTTCCTCTTTTTCAAATAGCGTCTCTCTCATCTATCAGCCATTTTTCACCAGGCCACCAACTAGGATACTTGCTGCAGTGTAGCCTTTAGTGGAAGTAGATGTGCAGCCACCAGTTGAAGCTTCCTGGTATTAATTTTTAATATTTAATCCCAGTATTTCTATCTTGGAAAATGGCTTAAGGATTTCTGTTCACACTCATGAACTTGTGCGTACTCACAGTTCTCTTTATTCATTAATCCTAACCAAGCAAGCTGGGAAGCTCTAGATCCTTCTCTTTCTGTGTAGCGGTTGGGCATCTGAAAACTCACCAGTTCATCTTTGGTAGCCTAATTCAAAGCAAGAAACAAAATACCAAATCAAGATAGAAGGGTAGAAGGCAAAAACCTGATGCTGAGAGGTTAGAAGTCTGTATCTTATTAACCATTCTTTAAACTTATTGTTTCAAAGATTACGTATTTCAGATACTAAAAATGTCTATATAACTGTTTGTTGAAGTTGTGCCTTTGATAATGCTAGTTCAATTTCCAGGAGGCCCAAATTAGCCATCCATCAGAAGTTGTCTTTGGAGTTGATCTTTACAGAAAAAGATCAGCAGATGGCACTGCACGTCCTGCTCGTGCAAACAGTCCCCTTGCTTGTGCTGCCAGGCCTAGGTGAGACCCAAGCCCTGAAGTCGAACAGAGGTTGGGAAAAGGTGAAGGACGCATCTGAGCAAGAAAAAGACAAGCAACAGCAGATAAGCAGAGTTACCTTCGAAATGAAGAAGAAACAGAAATTCTCTAAATAGGTGGGTTAAGAGGTTTGGTTATGACAGGTGTAGGCTGACAGGTGTTCAGGTGACAGGTGTAGGTGTGTAGTGTTATTATTAGCCTCAAAGATGGAGCAGGGGGAACAGCTTAATAGAGAGCGATGTGCAGGCCAGAAGGTTTCCAGGGAAAATGAAGGCATACAACTAAAAAGCGATCTCAGTCAGGAAGCCTGGCCAGGGAGTGCAGGGCAAAGGGCAGGGAGAGAAACTGGCAGGAGAAACAAGCTGTGCAAAATTCATGTTTGCTATGATGGTGTGAATATAATCCAGTTAAAGAGTGCATTACCACTGACACTAGACTCTGTTCCTCCTTCCTGACCAGAAAGATACCATAAAAGTAGCTTGTGAGATGCTTCCTCCTACTGGACTTGTGGGTGTGTACTTGCCTGGGGAGGCTGAGGATTGATGGGAATTTCACATACACATCAGATGCCCTTAGTTAAGAGTTTAGATGCTCAAAACCCAGATGTGGGAAAAGTTCTCCCTTTTCAGCTCAGCTTTTCAGCCAACTGTTTCATCATGTAAACTGGATCCAAACAATGCAGAGAGTTTTGTTACACCAGGCAGCTGATGCACTCTTAAGTGCTCCCAGCATTTGGCTCTCACAGTGCTCGGAAGCAGGGCTTGGACAGAGGTGGGAACCCAAAGGCTGACAGTCTGCACAGGGACCTGGAGGAGCATTTCCAGTAGAGAGTAGGAACAGGCACTGCAGCTGCCTGTTGCTGCTATCCAGGTGTCGTGGTGTTGGACCAGCCCCTATATCAGTTTGGTTTGACTGTACGCTTTGTTATTTGTGTTCTAGATTATCTCACTCATCAGACTGTACAGATGCTGGTATGTTGACAGTCCTCTGCTCACCGAGATCTTTCTCAGTAATTTTGTTTGAGCATAATCTGAAATACAGCGTTTTAAGACTCTCCTGTCCAGCTCATGCCATGTCACTTACCCAGATCCTTTAGAATAGGACCCAAGAGCAAAAAGTGGAGCCGACAACAGATTTTTTGTTAAATTCAGATTGCCATGTGAAATACCATGGTTAATGAAAATGCACAAATTGCTGGAGTTCTAATGGGCATGTTTCCAGGTCTTGGAGAAACATGATGATCCTGACTGGGAGCCTTGCCAGCTGAACAAGGTAGGCAGAAATCCTCAAGATTAGGTTCAAAATTGTCCAATTCCCAGTTGTCTTGTTTTCTGATAAAAATTTAAGATTTTAAGCAAGTGTATGTGTCAGTTGTGGGAAAGTGCTCCAGAAAAGTTTATCAATTGAGTCAGCATGACAAAGTTCATGTGTAGGACAGAATTGGTGAGCAGGCATTATCCATAAGAGCACAACTCCTGCTTCTAGATGGATATGTTGAAATTGCAGTTTTACCAAGTTCTGCTCAGTGTTTGTGCTATGGTACTGGAGACCA
Organism: Cardinalis cardinalis; assembly: GCA_014549065.1. Taxonomy (NCBI): domain Eukaryota; kingdom Metazoa; phylum Chordata; class Aves; order Passeriformes; family Cardinalidae; genus Cardinalis; species Cardinalis cardinalis. The sequence goes on from JACDOX010000213.1 coordinate 1,017,368, forward strand.
TGTGGTGAGTGTCACTGCTCTTGTTAGCTTGTGTTTCTTGCAGCGCCAGCTGTTCAGATTGCTGCAGGAACTCCTTTGTTCCTCTTTGTTGGCTGCTGTGTTGTGCACCAGGCTGCTGCTCCTGTGCTTCTGGCCTTGAACAGCTTCCAAGCCTGCAGCTGGAAGAGCAGGGGAGGGCCAATTTAAGATTAAAGAGACAGGATCTGAGGGAGTGATGGCAAAGAATACCTCAGACACTGTACACTTGTGGTAGTGCAGTTTACCATCTGTATTCAGGTTATGATAAATGTGCACAGCCTGAGAGCACTCCATAAATACCTTAAACTTGAGGGAAAAGTCTGTTGAAACACTGGCTAATAAATTCAGAGTGAAATATCATAAGTTACATTATCTTTCTGAATGCATGTGAAATTGGATTCCTCCTTTCCCTGTCAAAGCTGTTTCATCTTAGCAAGGAAATTTGATTATTCATATAGGACAGGAGCTTAAACCCAATGTCCTTTGTTCCCAGGTAAGTGCACTGGGTATGTAAGCACCAGGCTAGGAGTTGGTGTCTCTCCAGTGTTGTTGTTATTCAAGTATTACTGCAAAATGGAGGAAGTTCGCATGAAGATGAGCTGGGAAAGGAGAAGAGCTAGGAACTTGTCTCACATATCCATGAATGTACTCCTGAGAGTTCTTGCCTTAGCTACAAAAGCATGGATTTTACTCTCTGGTGAGGTTTGGAAAGATCTTTGCTCTCCCAAGTAGCTTACCTGACTGATCTCTCTCTGTTTGTGTGTATAGAGGCACAGTCCTCCAGAGAAAGCCTTCTGTAACACGGTCAGGGAGGTTTGTGCTCTGACAGAGAAGCTGAAAGGGCATCTCTTGTGTCTGATACTGCATCACAGTGGGATAACAGCAAGACAGTTTTCCTGGAATTTAGACTCAGCAGCAGCAGGTTATAGCAGGTGGTTTTGCATCTGGACTTTGGAAAGAGACTCAAAACCACCTGTATGTCCAAGCAGCTGCTGAGTGGTGGTTTTAAGAATGTCATAACACCCTAAATACTTGCTGAAGACAGCATTTTAATACTTGAATCAACCTGTTGTGTTTAATCTTAAGTCCTGGCAGAATAAACCCCTTGCTGGAACCCATCCATCTGCTGCCTATCCCATCTTTTTGGTCAGTTGTCCGCTTGGATGACCATGGTTTAGGTGCTCCAGACAGCATTGGTTTAGGCATATGGTCCTGAACATCCACACTGCTGGTCTCTCTCTGCACCAGTATCTGTACCTGGTTGCCATGTGTTTTAATGATCTGATTTTGGAATATCTCAGAAGAGGAAAAAGCCTGCTTGAAAGGCCTCCAGTCTGTCTGCCCAGATGATCTGTCTTCACCAGAATATCTGGCTGTGGGCACTCAGTCAGTCAAAGTCCAGTGTTCCACAGGAAATTGCTCATTCAGGGGGTGTGGGGCAAATAACTGGGGAGAAAGTGAGAGATACCTGAGACAGATAGCAGATATTCTGTGTGTTAAAGCCACCATGAACTGCAGCTCCTAACCTCAGTCATCCACACATAAAGCAGTGTTTTGTGATGAGGAGGCAGATGACTAATCAGGATACCACTACTACCTCTACTTATGTTAATGAGCCTGCTAATGCCCACTCTGTATTCTTTTTTCAGAATTCTTTTTTCTGTATAAGACTGCAGTGTGGGAAAATCTGGAATGTCCCAGGGTAGGGGAAAAAAGATTTTTTTTTTAATATATTCAGAATAAAATAAAATCGACCTGCCTCAGGTCATACAAAGTAACTTGGATATAGAGTTTAAACTTGCCCAGAAAGAGCAAACTAAACATTTGTTGTAGAGGGTGGGGAGAAGGAACAAGTCGAAAATGGCAGGTGTAGCAAGAGGGCTAAGATTAAAAGGATCTGCAAAGGCCTTTACATCCATATGGGATTTAAAGTAAGCCAGAGTTGCAGTAGTTCTTTAGACTGTAGAGAAGACCTGTGAAACACCACTGTTAACTTATACTGAGAATAAGCTCTCTCTCATTCTATTCCTGGTGCCACCCAGCACAAAGAATGGGAGTCTGCAGATGCACCTGTTCCTATTACCTATAAATCAGTTTCTGATTCACTTTTTACTTCTGTAAGCTGCTCTGGATATATATGTGTATACATAATTCATCTTACTTTTTAAAGAAAATTATTCAACTCTTGTGTCTGTTATGTTAGGATCCAATCACATATAGTTTCAAATTATCATGATGTACCATTGACCTTTCCTTAATCTGTTGATGGAAAATCCCATCGGAGGCATAATGTAAAAAGTCAGTAGCATACAGCCACTAAGAGAAGCAGTGTATAACAGCACTGCATGTTGATGTTTCAAGCTTTAGCATTACTACCCCCAAAACTAAGGGAGAAGAATCGTAAGGAAGATGCATGCCTTGCCTGAGCTGACTCAGAAATCCGTGTCTCCAGATGGAGGCAGCACCAGCTTGCACTGCAGCTCTCTGCCACTGCCTGCTCAGCAAGCAGATGAGTTGCAAGACTTGTTTTCTCAGAGGGCTCTTCCACAGACATCTCTGCTGCTGCAGAAAGAAGGCATGTCAAACACAGCAGATAGATACAGCCACCATGTTTGTAGAGTAGACAGCTATCACATGCCATCAGCCATCTCTCCCTTGCTTTCAGTGCTTCCCAGAGACACACTCCACGCCTGCCTTGCACCTATTGGGGCTGTCACTGAGGTGCCATCTCTTTAGGCTGCTCTCATCCCTTATAGCTTTGTGACCAAGGGGAGACATGAATTCTTGGGCTAGGAGATAGCCCCTGAGGCCCTGGAAAAGCCTCCCTCCCCCTTGTCTCTGCTCTAAGTTTGGAGTTTAATGCATCCAGGTGTCAGGGATTGTACCTGCTTTCATATAGGCACTTCCAAAGTGGCTGTGGCAGCTTCTGCCGGTTTGTATTGCTGAGATGATGGAGTCATTCTTTACTACTCTACCTGGGAGCTCTGCAGTGGATGGTGAGCCGTGCTGGTGGCATCCAGGTGCCTCCAAGAGAGTGTGGCCACCCATCTCTGGTCGTGATCTCTACTGTGTCCCATCCTCATGCACAGCAGCTTTCCTGTTGGTAGCAAGGTGTCTGCACCATGCCAGGCTCCCACAGCCTTTGTATCCTCCCCCAGCTGGGCCCAGGGTTGATTCCCTGCAGAGTACAGTACCAAAGCACAGCAGGTTAGGTGATCCTCATGTGATCCTGAGCAGGCCCTGCCTTTCCGTAAAGCTTTGTGATTACACTGCATAACCTTAGAGTGCTTTCCCCTGGCATGTGCAATGGATGTGTGGGGTAGCGATGGTGGAGGTCATGCTGCCCCTGTCATGTGCCAGAGGGAATTTCAGAAGGAGGGCTTCATTTTATCTTCCCAGGTGAAATTCCAGGAAGGCACGAGGGCAGAGTTCAGTTTCTTAAGGGCTGCTTGAGGCCAGATTTTAAACACTACTTTTAGATGCTCAGGTTGCATACTACCATGCCTAAAATAGGTGCTGCTCCCCAAAGACTGATGTAGCCTAGGCACTTAATCTCCCTGTTTACAGCTGGGCATTTCTGCAGACTGAAGAGCTGTTCTGAGGGAGATGGTTGGAAATGTAGTTTCCAGAGATAAGGTAGGATGCCTTAGTTGCTCCCACTGCTCTGGGGTGTGTCTGACACAGAGGCATACACTAGATACCTCCACATGTGCAAGATGTGTAGCACTCCTCCCACACTCCTGGGGGGCAAGAAAGCTGTTCTGCACCTCCCACTGCCACCTGCCTCCAGGAGCCGTGACAGAAGCCACGAGATAGATTGCAAAAGAGCAGCACAAGTGAAACACTTGCCTCAGATGCTAAGGGCTGGGCAGGGATGGTGTTGTGAGGCCTCCGTACAGTTCCGGTGCTGCTCCACAGTGGAGCTGTAGCTGTGGCGTTCAGGCACCAGTGACCCTCCATGCTGTTTTAATTAATTTGTTTTATACAGGCGGTGGGAGTTCAGAAGGTCTTCCTTCCATGTCTAAATGCATACACCAGGGAGCTGAGAAATGCATTTATAACAAACAAAGTAGCCCTGGCTCACGAAGCCTGGCAGCTCTGCCTCCACCAGGCTTGGGCAGGCAACTGCGTGACCTCCTCTGCTCCATCCTTCTCCCCTGACTGAGAACCAGCATGGCCATGAAGCCAAGGAGGCAAGCATAGGGGCAGCAGCCACAGGGCTGTGCTGTGACTTAGGCAGTCCCACTCATCCAGCTCAGCTCCATGGCACGCTGGTTGGTCTGGAATAGGGCAGCTGCCTGTTGAGGAGCACAAATAATTGGGAGCCCAAGCAGTGAAGCATTATTTAGTGAAGCTTACTAGGGCTTTCAGGGCCCCTGGTGTAACTACACCTCAGCTTACCTGGCCTGTCCTTACCCTCCTTTGGCCTTTTGGATGCCATCAGTGAGTCCCTCCCTGCAACTCTACCATGCTTTGTATGGACTATTGTCCTCCTGGATTCAGGGCTGTTCATTCAAGTCTGTAGCTTTTTGTCCCTTCTCTTGTATTTGGGGAGAACTCCAGGACCCACTTTGTAAATCACTCCCCTTTTTTGATCTTTGTAAAGTGAGCTCACCTGTTGTGCCAAACCTCATAGTACGAAGAAGTATTGGAGTTCCTGAGTTTCTTTCCAACTCTTCCAAGCTGGAAGACCCCTGGGATAGACTTTGTATTTCATGGTTGTTTATAAATAGCTGTTATAGAGCTGCCATTTATATTCCCTTCAGGATGCTCTGAAGAAGGTAAATGAAGGGATCAGACCTGCAGCAGTGCATGGTGGAAATCTTTTGTGTGAAGTTAAACACCTTCAGTTTCCATCTGTGCTATGTACTAGGGATCAGCCTTGCTGCTTTGGAGGCACTGTGTGCCTGAAGGCAAAGCCTGTGCAACCCACAGGAGTGAACTGTAGGGATGTGGAGTGCCAGGAAGATGACGTGGACTGCTCTTCAATCCTTGCACCCTTGTTTTGTAAAAGCAAGGTTGTGGTGTCGTTTAGGTTAACATGTTTGGGTTTGTTTTTAGTCATTATAGCAAACATTTATTCTGATAGAGTGGGAATAATGAGGTGTTTTTCCTGTCTTCAAACCAGCTGTCTAAGAGATGGATACTTGCTGGAACGCCTTGGATTTCCAGAGGAAGGGCTGAAAGGGGAGCATGGGACTTCCCTCTGCAGGTGCAGCAGTTTTGCCCTACATGTTTACAGCCCTGAGGCTGTAAAAAAATTGTTAAGCTAGAACAAGTCTCCCCAGTGCCTCCCCACTCAGTTCTTCCTGAGCTGGAAAGACTTGTCCTAGCTTAACAATTTTTTTTGGCGTCATTTTCTAACTGTTACAAATAATTCAGTAGAATGAAATGTCAGAGGAATAATTCTAGCACACCTTTCCCAAGCTACTGTAGTGAGACCAATATGAAAAACATACAGGCAAAGGCAGAGCTCATCTCTTGTTTTGACAGTCTTCAGGTCATGTAAGGTTCTGCACTAGAATGTGAGTTTCATGTATTTGGAGGGATTTTTGGTTTCTACTGGAGGTGAGAGTGAAACCTGATGAAGTGAGTTATCAACAACTCCACACACGTTGGCACCATGGCAGGAAACAAAAGCAGCTTTTTTCCCTCAGCATCATGTTCTCTGGCTACTCACAGAGCTGGCATGTGCCGATCTGCAGTACCCCTGCCCCCCATAATCTCTCGCCATCCTTTCTTCCCCACAGGTGAGCGACCATTCCCCTGCACGTGGCCCGACTGCCTTAAGAAGTTCTCCCGCTCGGACGAGCTGACGCGGCACTACCGCACGCACACGGGGGAGAAGCAGTTCCGCTGCCCGCTCTGCGAGAAGCGCTTCATGCGCAGCGACCACCTGACCAAGCACGCCCGCCGCCACACCGAGTTCCACCCCAGCATGATCAAGCGATCCAAAAAGTCCAGCTCCAGCAGCTCCTTGTGAAGGCAGGGCTGGCCCTGGGGAAGGAGTGGAGGAGAGGCAGGSTGCAGCGAGGGTGCAGGCAGTGGGGCCACAACACGAGCATCCACTGCGCTGCCGGTCACCCTCACTGTCCAAAAGCACATGTAGCCGGCATTTAAAAAAAAAAAAGTACTCAGTATCCCCCTCCCCATCTTCCACCTCCTGGCTCTGCCCCGAGAACAGTCTCGAACAAGTGGACTGTGGGGTGAGAGGAGGGAAGGGGCAGCCAGGGAGGAGGCAACCACCTCTTCCAAGGTATGCATTGATACTGGTGTACATACATAGGACTGGGCGGTCTGGCCTGTGCCATCACAGTAGCATGACCCCAAAGTCTTTGTGATTGCTGTGTCATGAACATGTTTTGTTGAACAGTGTAACGCTGCTTGTATTTAGAGTCTGTCGAGTAAAAACACTTTCCGAGTCACATAAATAACTCAGATAAAAACTCCATAGCACATTGTAGAAGTGGGTTTACTTCTGTGTATCTTCTGCATTCCTGCATTTAAAGAGACTAGTAAGAGAAACACTACATATGTTACCAATCGTATCTGATTGATATACTGAGATAAGGTGAATTTATACTCAATAAGGCCCATTAAAGTAAATAGGTATTTTTAACTTTTCTTTGTATTAACTATACTTTTGAATATCAGCTGGACTTTTCCAGTAAAAACATGTATGATTCAAGAAAATCTTAAAGCAAAAAAATCCCCATAAAGAGCTCAGTAATTTTCTGACTGTGTGTGTATTTAGCTCTGTTATTAACTTACCTGGAAAAAAACAGCTCAGCCTAGATAATGTGGCGGGCATGTGGGAGCTGAAGCGTATGTCTCTCATATGATCCCATATTTTACTTGTCAGTAATATAGTACTGTACTACAGAAAAGCCACTAACAGTGCTTTATTCTGCAGTGGTTTGTTTGAATGGGTGCACAAAGCAGCTACCATCTTTACAAACTGCTGCTTTTTTAAAGGCTTTTTCTCTTCCTACACTTGCCTTAAAGATTTATTCTCTTCATACCATGGCCTAACTCCCTTGGAGTCCTATGGGAATTGTGTGTGCTTATGGAGAGAGTAGACCTTTTCTTAAGAGCACTCTGATAATGGAAACACCTAAAATTACTGTAAGGAGCTCTTTGGAAGGGCTCCTGTATCTCTTCTCTTTCTTTGGAGTATGGGGGAATACCACAAGCTAATTTGAAATACAGAAGGTGTCTTGCAATACTCCTTTGTGACATAAGCTTCTCTTAGTACTTTGTACCTGTGTCATGCATGGCACGTCAAATGGTGATAAAAGCAATGTTAACTTTTATTTTAAAGCTATTTTTTGATCTTTAAAAGGAGCAGGAAGACCACTGAATGAAAACTTTTAGATGTGATCATTAGTGAATATTTCAAATTTTTGTTTGTTAAAAGCATGAAATTTAAGAGGTTATCAGTGATATATTTTTTCCCCTCCCCAGCTGCATAATGGGGGAGAATTCTGTTTACACATTATTTTTTTCCAGCAATGTTCTTCTGTTTGGTTTTTACCCTTCCTCCAGAAGAGGAAGGGGAGGTGCAGCCCTACTAGAGACTTAGGGCCAAATTAATTTTGTGAGTATTTACACTGAAACCCAAAGTGTCTCCACTGCAGATGAATTTAGGTCATCTTGTAAAATTCTGTACCTAAAAGATCTTGTTAGCACACCTGCAATTACAGTATCTTATTGTTTTATCTGATAAAAAGCTTGCTTCCTAGAAACAAACATTAAAAATTAACTCGTAGAGTGTTTTCCTCTACAGTTGTATATGGCTTTCAGCATTAGAAATCAGTTTGCATACTGTGTTTTTACCTGTGTAGTTCATGATAGATTTCGTCTATGTGAAGAGAACTTCTTTTAAAGCATTGGGGATATTGAACAGTCTATGGAATAAAAAGGGATGTGTTTTCTTCAGTGAAGACATCAGGAAACCAAGCACACTTTCTACCTCCGTTTCAGCTTTTTGAAACATTTATTTTAGAAACCAAACTTTAATTTCTCGTATTCAGATTGAGTCATAGGGACATAGGTTCTTTATAATAAAATCTGGTAGTGTTGGTATTTTTATTGATCAAGAAATACAGAAAGTATTCTGCTTACCAGTACTGTTAATGCTGCCTTGTGGAGTAGGGTCAGGGCCATGAGCAGCCCGATGATATTCAGAGGTGCATCTTTGTTCATCTTTGTTCTTCTCTCTGAAGATCAAGCTAGATTTCAAGTCTCCATCCTGCAGTCTGGATTGTTGCCATTTTGTGGGACAGATACAGCACTTGGAAAATTAAAGCCTGATCCTGTTAAATACAAAAGATCCTCATATCCAATCAACCACAACTAGAAGCCACAGCTGATAAGCAGCTCCTAAATCAGTATGTAAACATTTTGGTCACTTAGCTACCAGGATTAACTGATATATGGAAGTAAATGGCCAGCTTTACAGTATCCATGTTGTGTATTTGGGGTAGAATGCACACTTAAAGAAATGTTCCTGCAAAGTCTGAAATAGGCGGGAGGTACTTTAGTCCATGGGACAATGGGACATGCAAGGCATGTGTCACCACTGCCAGTGACAAGATCCTGTTTCTGAAAAAAAACCCTTCCTAAATGGTAGTGTATGCTGTATTTCAGCATTGGACAGACAGGATTAATGTGATTCATTAATCTCTAAGAGAATGCATTGGGAATTACCAGGTTTGGGGATATCATTGTACTGTTTTGTTCACTTGGTTTGGTTTTTTTTTTTCTTTCTTTCAGTAAAAGCAAACAATGGCTTTAACACCTAAAACAAACTGCAGGTTAGATCCTTGCATCTTGAAGTTAAGTTTTGAATAGTGTTGCAAGTGTTGGAAAAGAAAAGGAAAATCAGGTTCTCTAATACTGTACATACCTGTACTATTTTGGAAGTACTTAATAGCACTGAAGTTAGGACAGCTCCTCTCCTTGATTAAGAAAGTCCATTAGTATAGAGAAGTCATGGATTTAAAGGTATAGCTATATAACATACTTCTGGAACTTTCTTCATGACTGACATTACAGATCTGTTTTCAGCTTGCAGATGGACTTAGGCCAGCATACACCAGACTGGACACATACTTAAAAATGCTGTTCTACAAACCAGTGATCTGTAACACTGTAAAATACCAACTCCCAATAGTTTAATCAGTTTTATTTTTGTACAGTATTCGTATTCTTTATAAGTTATTTTGCTGTCCTGTTTTGTAAATCACATGAAATTGTAAAAAAAGGAAAAGAAAAAAAAGTAGGCATAGGTGTTTTTGTACATATGTATATAGATATTGTCCAAATAAAGAAAAAAGGAATAAAAAACCCAAACTTGGTCTTGAATGACTGGAATCAAGCAGTGGTCATGTAAACCAGCCTGAATGACCACAAAAAAAAAAAAAAAAAGAAATCTATAGTTTGAGCAGCGTGTGAACCAGCTTCAAAGGTCTTACTGTTGCTAGTCATCATTTAGCTTGGATTGTCTTTGTCTACTTTTCCAGTGTGTTTTCCCAGGCATTCCTTCTAGAGACAAAACTTGCACTCAGGAAAAAGTGTCCCATCACCTGCATGCTCCAGCTAGCAAGAAGTCTGTCTCCCACTGCTCCTTGGCTTTTGAGCTCAGAGTGGTGCTCTTCTTCACACCATGCAGCTGCTCTGGGAGCAAATGACGCTGCATCCACACTGCTGCCTTGAACTTCCCATGGCTTTGGAGGGTTCACTGGTGTGTGGAGATAAAAAGCATCTGCTTGGCCTCTGAAAGAGAAAGGCAAGGTACTCTGTGCCAAAAAGCTCCCTGACATGCACAGTTATGGGCATCACAGTCACCGAAAGCGCCCACTTACAGGAACTTAACCAGGTACGTGGGCACAGGGCTCAGATAGGACTGCAGGATGAGCCCTGGACCCGAGGGAATGTGTCACCCTCCAGCAATGTGGGCAGGGACAAATGGGTGGAAGATTGCCATCTGTAGCTGAAACAAAACTTGTAAGTAGCTTCCAGATTTTACTCAGTGCTGAGTTGGGAGTTTTCTTCTTGTGTTGGATGGCTAAAGGACAGATAAAAAAAACTCAGCATAATGTTTTCTTTTTTCAGCTTGTCATTGATTTTATGAATAAGGGACACAGGGCTGTGGCACTGGCCTCATTCCCTTGCAATCCCATCATAAAAGACTTCCCACAAATTTACTATTCTTTATCTTAAACCTTTTCATATTTGGTTTTAGTGCTGTAATTTGAACAGCTACTAAAATCTGCCTAGTGTAGAGGAGGCCTTAGAAGGATGTTTCCAACCACTGAGATGTAGTACATTGTACAGAGGGGTCTTGCCAGGAGTGGTATAAATTCTGACTAGGAATGGGTATGTCATGCAAAGTCTTGGATGCACCACAGAGGCATTGGCAGTTGGCATGGGGAAGTGTGACCCTGAACTAGACCTGCTGATTCTGAGAGCACAGTTTCTACAAGGTTGTAAGGGTATCCTGAACTTTCATTTTTCCTCTCTGCCAAGGACAAAAGAAAGGAAACATGCCACAAAATGTCTTAACAGTCTAGTTAAATGCCTGCAGAGTGGTTCAGGAAGCTGCATACAAGGAAGGCTGGCTTTCTGAATCTGTCAGCTGGGTGACTTGGACAATTTTGATCTCCATAGGAGTCTATAAAAATGTTTTTCAGCACTCACTCTTCCAGGGCTGAAGAGTCTGTGAGGTTTTATTTATGCATCAGAGCTCTGTAACAACCACTACTTTCTCAATGACGCTTGGTTTGGAAGCAAGATGTTGAGCTCCTCACACTGCTCAGCCACATCAGAAAAATTTCTTCAGGAGTAACTTAATGCAAACACCCAATTGTCAGAACACTCCACTTACTCAAGTACTGTTTGTGGAACTCCCTTAAAGGAGAGGAAGCTTTCCCAATGGGAAGAATTTTTCAGCTACCACGCTTTCACTGCCATGCTGTCCTCAGCTAAGAAACTCTCTGACCTCTAAAACACCTCAAACACTTCCACAGGTATTGTGGAAATCTTCCCATTTCAAAAAGAGAAGATCTTGACTGACATCAGTTCCAATCCTTAACAGACATTTATTTCTGTGTGATTACACATAGTATTTTTCTGGCTCATCCATGGCTTTTGGGTAAATCAGAGTCCGTTACTGCTTTCAGCTTGTATTTTTGAAATTGCTACAACTATTGCAGTATTTTTAGTGGCTTGTGACCTTCAACTGATAATTGAAAAACCTCCTGTCACTTCTCATATCAAACCCCATCACCGTTTGTTTCATAATGCCTACTGCCTCTTAGGCCACATACGCCTGTGTGTCCGCACAGTGAAACACAAGGTACAAAGGAAATGGAATGAATAAACCATAGCATAAATGAAAATCACTGAGTACATAAGGGCAGTTCACCATTACAAGATCCAACAATGCCCTCTTGGAATTCAGAAAACATGGAGAAATAAACCAAAGGTGCACAGAAAAGTTTTGGACTTTCCCAATGGCTTTTTCTTTCTCTTGTGGCTAACGGGCAGGGACCAGAACAAAAGCAGCAGAAGTTTCAGAAGACACAGATGTAAGGTATATTAGAGCTTCCCAGAAGCACCACATACAGCCATGTGGGCTCTTCTGCTGTTAATGACTACTTTGGTGGCTTTGAACAGTGTTTCCAAGCAGAAAGCACATTTTGAGGGCCTATGAAAACCCATGCATAACTGCTCTGTCAAAAAATACAAGGGAAAACTGCAGTTGTATTACTAGCCTGTGCAGTGCTGGTCTGCTTTCCTGAATTGCATGAAATAAGCCAGGCCTCTGCTTTCCTGCATTGCATAAAATAAGCCAGGCCTTATCTAGAAGCTAAACTCCACTCAACTCTTACATCTAATAAGCCATATTTCTTAGGCATATCATTTTTAAACAAACACTTAAAAGGGGACAGCCTTACTGTAAATTTATTCAAACTGAAATAAAGGATTCTCCCTTTAATATAAGCACCTGAGAGGATTTTTCATGAACATACTGATTCTGACATACTGATGCTCAGGGAATTTGCATGCACACTGGCAACTCTACCACTTTAAATATAATAGGACAAAGCCAGTACATTTTATACAGCAAAGTGTATTTTAAATTCTACAAAAATTCTGACCAGAAAGTCCTTCGTGGACGGTACAGTTCAGCTCAGAAGCAAACATAAAGCAGAATCAGATTCTTCAGCTGCTGGGGCCCACAGAAAACTGTAGTATTAGTGGCTTTTCACCTGAACAGTCCTTTAAGCTTCACTGCAGGAGGACATAGCAAGGCTGGTACTCTTGGTGGTATCTGAGATGTCCCTTTGCACTCCTTGTACTGATCATCTGCTTTGGATTTGCACGTTTGTAATTCCTCAGGAAAACGAACAACACAACCAACAAAACAAGTAAAAACCCTGCAAAAGAACCCAAACCACCAAACCAAACAACAAAACACTGGCAAAACCCAACCATCCAAAAAAACCTTTATTGTCCATGAAAACCTATTACATGACCCAAACTGAGGTAAACCACTGTTAATGGATTGCAGTTAATGTCAAGCTGCGTAATGTTCACAGTCTGCAGCTTTGGTTACAAAATGGGAAGGGGGGCTTGGACACCTTTCCCCTTTAAATTGCGTGATCCAGATTCTTTTGAACCGTCCATGTTCATGTTCACATGTTACCTGTGCACTCTTCAGCTCTCTGTTCTTTTCTATGGCTCCCTGGAATATCGTGCCACCATCTTCTGAGTCATCCCTTCCCTTCGTCTTGCTTCCTGCAAAATCAACTTTGTCCACTACTATGCATGGCTCCTTATCCCCAAAGAAGTCTGTCATCCCTTTCCAGCTAATGCCACGTTCTCATCACCATGCTTTCCAAAGAGGTCAGTCTGTAAGCAACTTGCTCTTCTATGAATACATAGCAAGAGAAGATATTTGCCAAGATCTCATTTAGCTCTGGGCGCAAAAATGACAGGTGCAACACCATGTTTTGAGACCAGCACACGCTGTTGTTGTGGGTTAATCCTGGGCAGCAGCTCAGGCCCACATGCCCACCCTCCCCCTGTGGGATGGGTCAGAGAATCAGAATGGTAAAAGTGAGAAAACCTCTGGGTTGAGATAAAAACAGTTTAATTTGGAAAGCAAAAGCTGTGTGCACAAGCAAGGCAAAACAAGGAAGTCATCCACTACTTCCCATCAACAGACAGGTGTTCAGCTGTTCTCCCAGAAAAGCAGAGCTCCACCACACAGAGCTGTTACTTCAGAAGACGTAGCTCCAAACACCCCTCCTTCTTCCCCTAGCTTTTACTGCTGAGGACAATGTCACACAGCATGACACAGCCCTGCGGTCAGTTGTCCCACCTGTGTCCCCTCCCAGCTTCTTATAAACTTCTTGTGCTAGCAGGACAGTGTGAGAAATAGAAAAGGCAAAAATGCAGTGCAAAGCACTCCCCAGGAGTACCAAAACCACCCCTATGTAACCAACAGCATTCTGACCAAAAACTCAAAACACAACCCCATACAAACTTCTATGAAGAAAATTATCCCAGCCAAAACCAGTACAACTGTCAAAAAACCCCCACGGGCCTACTGGGGGTAACAAATCAACAGAAGAAAGACTGGACAACAGGGGAATTACTTCCAAGAATAACCAGAGAGCAGAGTAGTGGAGAAAAGGTGGAGGAATTTGGTGGAAAGCATAAAGATGGGAATTGGTGTCAGAGGATTGGCAAGAGCTGAGCCACAGGAGAGGCTGATAGGCTGCTCTAGTGCTGCTTTTCACCTCTCTTACTTCTGCCTCTACTGTTGCTACTGGTCCTTATTTTTCCATACTTTCCCTGCTGGCTTTCCACACTGCTACAGTCATGCCTGAAAAGCTTTCAGTGGCTAAAAATATCATCCTTCTGCACTTACCTCCCCTCTCCCTACTAGTTCAGCCTTGCCAGTGGCTGAAGTTAGCATCAAAGTAAAACGAGGTTATAGCAACTACTAGATCAGCCCCTGCTACAAAAACTGCCCTTCACCCAAGCTATTGGAATATGCAAAGGACATTGTATCAATGAGCTTCCTAGAGGCATGGCTTTTGGCAAGCCTAGTCTGGGTGCAATGGCATAGAAAGTCWTGTGCTTTTCAGATGTTTAGGCAGGAACAGGTGAAGAATTTTTCTTGGAGCAGAGGAGGATTTAACTCACTTCCACATATCCTTTCTCTCACAAATTATAGTGTACTTTATCATGGTTTTATTCTTAATTAGCAAGGTATGGGGGAAAAAGTGCTTCCAGAACAAAAAGTTCTAGGAAAAGTAATTTTGGGCACTGTGTTTTAGTGAGTCACAAATGAAAAGAGTAATTCTGGCTCAGTTACTTACAGAGAAGCTAGAGTGCAAAGGTTCCCCCTCCCCTGCTTCCCACACTGTAGCTCTTCTGTCAGACATCTCCCACCAGACACTGTGCCAATCTGTCTTGGTTTAGGAATGGCACTCCCCAATTTTTGCCCCCTCAAGACTCTCCAAACCAGACACCACTCTCTTGCTCCATTTTCTCCTCCCCTTGCAGTGTGCTGGAGAGAATTGGAGGCACAAAAGGCAAAGATCACAGGCTGAGAGATAAGAACTATTAACTGCAAACAGCAATGAGATATGAAAAGTAACAGCAACAAACTCCCTGGTAACAGACAATTTTAAAGAATACTTCTAAAACCAAGAGCTTTCAATACAGTGGACAGACAGACAGGCCTGTAGCCTCAATTATGTCAAAGATACTCTGGTGCCCTAATTAACTCCGTACCACAGCCTGAGTTTCCACACTTTTGTATCTTCTGTTCAGTACATGTGTTGGGACACTAATTATCACAGAAACTGTTCCAGGAACTCATTTCACAGTCAGACAATTCCACTGACTAACACTGGCCTGCAGTAACAAGAATGTGTGGTTCTCCGCTGCACTGAGGGCTCATCTATCTCTTCAAAGGAACAATTACAATACTTCCCCTTTAATAGCTAAAACCTGCCAGATTGCAGCTCATATTTTGTAGTGGGTTATTTTATTTTGAATGCATGAATATCAAAGCCTGAAATACCAGTTTCACTATCAAAGTTCATTGCCAGGATGCTGTTAAGAAAAACACCCACTGAAAGCAGATATCAAATTGTTGAATTTTACTTATTAAATAGTTAACTTAATAATCAAGACTTTATTTTAGGTCTTCAACATTCTGTTGTAATCTGCATTTTCAAATGCTTAACATTTATGGCCAACACTCCATTAAACATTTTTATGGCTTTCTGTTGAAAAGCAATTGACTGTACACTCACTCCAATGCAGCTGACTACTTGTAAAATCCTCCCAGGGTTTAAACTTACATGTCAAATCTGCAGCACTATTTTCCTTATCACCCAAAATGTATGAAGTTTTACTTAGAAAAATAAACACACAAGAAGTTATATATTGCTTAGTTTTACTTCTGCAAGCTCACTAGGCTCACTGTTTCAGGAAGACCTGGAATTCTGTTAGTATCCTTGCTAAGAGACTTGCTAGAAAAACCTTATCATTAGAGCACTACAAAATGAAATGCTACTAAATTTATTTATTTGTTAATTTTGAGAGAAAGTATTTACTCAACAATAATATATTCATATAATAATTTTATTTATATTAATTTCAGGTTTATTTTTACAAAACAAACCATTACAAACCATTCTTTTTCTACAGATCACCTGAATTAATTTTTAAAAATTGCATTTCAATAGGGAAATGTGATAATACCCACATCTGTGGTAAAGTAGAATTATTTAACAAAAGCAAATTCCAATTTTTGGAAAAAAATCCCCAACCTCTAGAAAGACAACAGTCACAGAATAAATCCAGGATAACCTAGAAAAATTCTGATGCACTTCTGATGCTGCATTAATTGATAGAATATAAAAAAAAAAAGAATTTCTTTTACTTAAACCTACAATTGAGAAGAGTAGGTTATCTGGACAAAGTGACCACTATGAAAGACTTGAAGAAGAAAACCACGCATTTCAAATCTGTCAAACATCTGTGTAAGTTTTAAGAACCAAAGTTCACAACCATCAACTTTTTGAGAGTTTTCCTCTTTGACAATTTCTGAATTCTTGAAAGCCAGACGTTTCAATAAAGATATATAAAATACTTCTGTAGAATTAAGATTCAGTCATGCTTGAAAGGTGCCGTTGCCGTCTCTTGAAGCGCTTTATGTTCCATTTGTATGTGTCCAGCATACAAGGTCCATTGTAGACAAACAGCACAGTCATCTTGTCATTGTAACTGAGATTCTGCAAGAGCTGGTGAAAAACACAGAAACAAAAGTCAAAATGAAAAACCTTAGATCTCAAAAATATCACTATACTAGGATTACAACCTGACAAATGAAGTGTATTTGTTCCTAGAAACTCCCTCAAAGGGACTCATTCTTCAGCCAATTTCCATGCATCACTATTCTTATTAGAGGAAAATTTTCCTATCTAATCAGTACCTTCTTGCTGCCATCAACCTCACTGCTTTTTTGCTGTATCCAGAGAATACCTCCACTCCTCTGTGGGCACAGAATAATGTTTTTCCCTTTTTTCCCACGGGCAGGACAGGCAACAGTAACTCTATCCGAGTAAATCTATGTCTCTCTTTAGCCTTGTGCTTCTCTGAGCTAAGCAATTTCCATTAGTGGAAACTCAGAATGATCAAAATTACTTACAAGTTGCATTGTTACCTTCTAGAGTAATTCCAGCACTTGTACTACTTTTCTGAAGTGTAACAGCCAGAGCTTATGAAAATCCAAACTGTGCCAAACACAAGCCCAGCAGACAAATATGTCATGCAAACCACAGATTACAAGCAGTGCTCAGGATGACATTGAACAATTTACCTGCCACTGATGCTCAGCTTGTCACTTCCCTCTCCCCAGTCATTTAGACAGTACACCAGATGCTGTTGTTGTTTTTTCTCACTTAAATACAAACCTTTTTGTTTGTCTGTACTGAAATGAATCCTGGTTTTGATAAAATTTACCTAAGATTATTTAGAATTTCACTTTACAGCGAAAAAAGTATTAACTCCCAACATGGGAGTTTGTATGTTAATCTATTATTTGCATGTTTAATAAACAATGTTTCATCAGATTTTTACTAAAAATACTAATTTTCAAACCCACTTCTAAGGACATATTCAGTTCATCTACTCACTATGACAGCGAATCAGAACTACTCAAAATACAGTATTCCTAATCAACTTTACTGCATATTAATTTATACCACTTTCCTCTGCACTTTGCTTAAAAATACAACCACGGGAGGTATCAACACACCAAAACAAAGGGTTGCAGTTTTTCCTGTATCCACTGGGTACATACATGGAACTTGGCTTGGTTAGACAAACTGACACACTTTCTACTAAGTGGTGACACATAGCAGGGGCTCAGGAACTGCAGGTAAGCCATGAACAGTAGAGTCTGGCCTTCTCAGCCCACCCTGTGCAGCCTTTTTAATTATCCTCTGATGCAGCCCACACAAACACTCTCAATCAAGTCAACCTTTACACAATGTGCTCTCTCACTCATTTTTCTTGTGACAGGCTATTGTAACTTATCATGAAGGAAGGAAAGAGGGAAGGAGGCACTTCAGCCACCTCTTCATAACCCTGTCTCTTGTTACTGAATAATGCTGCAGCATAGTCCTTCAGTTTCCTCTTACCAGGATGTTGACTTCTTTTGTTTTTTTAAAGTTGGGAGATTTTTAAAATTATGCTCTCTCATTTTAATTTTGATCTTTCTGGTTAGTTCTGCATACTCAATTTTCCCTGTCTCTATTCTTAGTCATTTGACAACAGACTCAACTTTTACAACAGACTCTGGACCCCAGACAGCAATGTTCTACAACTCCTTAAATTTGGGAATCATTAGAGTTAGTTGAGCTATCTATCTTTCAACATCCAAATCATGCTGTTCTTTCTCTAAGTAGGAGAGTGCCATGGAAAACCTGATTCAATAAGAAGAATCACAAGACAAAAGGGAATAGATAATACAGAACAAGAAGTAATGTGGTCAGGAAATGACCAAACTGCATGGAGGTAAGCATACCACAAGATCAGAAGCAACAGCAAGCATTACCTTCCACCTCCTTCCAGTAAGGTAAATGCTATGAGGGGGCCTTACTCAGACCCTTCAATTGCTACTTATTAAAAAAACAGGACATACCAGCCAGATTTTCTAAAATACAGTGTATAAAGAGATACAGGAGTGATATCTTAATGAAAATCAGCACACTTACTGACTGCTTGTCTCCTTGGTGTACAAGTAATATTTACTGTTTCAATTTGTCTTGGATTAAGTTCAACATAACATTAGTCTCTGTTATTAGGGCAGGTAGACAGCCACCTTATTTACCCTTTCAAGACTTGGCACTGCATCACTGCATGACTAGTAAGTCAACTGCCTTTTTTTAAATTTTGACTGAAGAGTACAATTAAACTGGTCACTCTCAGAGCACAGATCTCATCTTTTCTGAACCTCTAAATCTCAGATTAATACAGGAAAATTATTCAAGTAATCATGTGGGACTCTTCTAGTTCTGATGTCAGCAGTAGTAGCCTGCTCCTTCTCCAGTATCCTCATCTGATTTGTCTGGAAGTTGGTCTCTGCTACAGTCTGAATTTTGTGTTAGCTAGAGGCATTACCTCTAGAGCCTTTTCCATGGCAACCTGGTCCACTGGTGGCTAACATATGATACTTCCAGTGGGGGCCACAACTCCAGAGCAGGCTTGTAAGATGAGCCTTAGTCTAAGTTGTCTGAATTCTTGCCTGACTGTCCTTAAAATGGACAAATACTCTCTTTAATCCAAATTTCTTAGGTAAAACACAAGTAAGTTACACAAGTGTTTATTGGTGTATTATCACACCAAATCCCATTCTCCTACACTTTAAACTTCCTGTTTCATTTTCTGCCACACACCTTTGGTGTAATGAGGAAGTACTGAGATGTCCCTTTTTTACAAGCAGTTTCCACAACCATTTCAAAAACTCTTCTCTCATTTGTTGGATCCATTCCCTGAAAAGTAAAAAAAAAAAGTCTGTTCTCTCCATTATGTCATAAGCATCTGTACACAGAAGGAGCAGTACCACACTATTGATTCTCACCTGATTTATTTCATCAACAACCCTGAAGGGACATCTGTTGAGTTCTTGCAGAGCCATCAGGTATAACATAGTGGTAACAGTTTTCTCACCTCCACTATGATAATACGGAGTCAATTCATGAAGTTCAGCGCTACTGTGGAATTTAACTCTAATGCGAATTCCATACTTCTCATATTCCTCCTGTGAAAGCCAGTACCTTTTAAACTCATTTTCTTTTTATTATAGCTTATTTTACAATGACATGCAAATTACAGGGCATTTATACAAATGTACATGGGTCTATCAACTACTTAGGATCAAGATATTAAAATCAAGATATTAATTCTGGTTCATCTATATATATTAATCCTGTTTCACTTGTTTTCCTTCATTATTCTTTTCCTTCATGTCTACTTTTGCCACCATTCCCTTTTCATAACTACAATTTATTAATTCCTGTTAAGAAATGTTTTATATGCAGTAAGAACATCAACAGGAAAATAAAAATCTTGGATAGAATAAGAAGAAAGCAATGCCCCTATAAATCCTATTAATACAAAAAAAAAAAGCCTTAGGATATTATCAATGTGAACAGTGGAATAATGGTATGTGTGTAGGTTGCATACCAATCTGAACCTGTTTAAGTGCAAGCAGCTCGAAATCCATCAACCACTGCTGTCCAAATCCAGGACAGCCATTTCCTTTTCATAGTTCAATGGGAAAACCACACACAAGGATTCCAGCACTGGCTTTTCTTTAACAGGAAAGTGAAACTTGGCAGTAGCCTCAGCCAATGACGCAAGGCATCAGGATAACGGATGTGGCTCAAAAGAAGGACAATACAATGAAATGCATTCATGCTTAAGATGAAAAAGAAATCTCCAGAGGACTCTCTAGGATTGCTGGAGTTGTGTTCAGTGGCCACTGAGTTCACTTGGCTGGTCAGAGCATGATGCTAACAACACCAAGTCGTGGGTTTAATTCCTGTATGGGCCATTTACTTAAGAGCTGGACTTGATGATCCTTCTGAGCCCTTCTCTTATTCTGTGAGTTGTTCTGATTACAATTTCATGTAAGGAGAAATAAATCCCAGAATCTAAGGTCTCTAAGCCCACTGTAATTTCAGATGCATTGGCAAAAGTAGGTTTGAAAAAGTGAGGATACAGGCTAGCAAACCAAATTACAAAGATTGCTGTGAAACACAGCCACAGTGGCATCAGTCAGACCTCAACAATTGCCACACAGTTGCGTATTTTGAATACCAGTTTGTATAACTGACAGATTTCCCAAAACCTCACAAAAATGATGCTCAAAACTCCTTGTAGTGAATCGAGGAATGTGAGTGTTATCATGGCTAGCAGTACAAATTCTGGCTACTAAGTGCCACCAAGGGAAGTCAGACTGTTCCCAGAGGCTTCTGCTAGAATGTTAAGAAAGAACCCAGTGAAGTATTTCACAAAGTATCATAGTCACTTCAGCTGGAAAAGGCCTCTAAGACCAGAGCTCAACCTATGACTGAACACTGATCTAGGAAACAGACCATGGCACTGAATGCTCTGTCCAGTCATTCCTTAAGCATCTCCAGGGATGGTGACTCCATCACCTGCCTCCTCAGTCCATTCCATGTTTAATCACATTTTCTGTAAAGAAGTTCCTCCAAATGTCCAGTTCCTCTTATCCAATGGTGACAGCAGGTAGTACTCACCAAGGACATCCACAGATCTCAAGATTCCTATAAGGCAGACTAACAGAGGCCTGAACTTCAGTGTCACAGAAATACCTCTAATAAAAAGTAAGTCAACCTTAAGAGTCTCTCTCTTCTTATCTACAGGAGAGGCAAAAGATCTGCAGAGAACACCAAGGAGTGCAAACTTGAGAACAGATTATTCACCCTTCTAGACTGTAGCCACTGATCCCTTGAGGAAAGAAGTTTTACTCACTGGCACAGTACTGCTAGCTAATCTCTTAAAACTATTTGTGACATCTTTGCTATAGAAAAGCAAGACCTTCCAAAGAAGAGATTCAGAAAGGCACCCCACACACCTTCTGCTTTTAAATAGCTTTACTGTTCCTTCTGTGTTCTCTTTCAACATACTTTTATCTAAAAGAGAGTTTTTGTGCAATATAGATCTGTCGAGGTAACTATCAAAAGACCTGAAAAGTCTGTATTTTAACGTTCTACTTTTTCATATTTCTATTCTACAGGTAAACATTTTTATGCAGTTCATATAAAGAGCTTTACCAGTCACTGTTCTGCCCTGAGTAATAACTGCCACTGCTATTCTAAGAAAAGCTGCTTGAGAAATTTGCAACAAAAAAATAAATGTCAGAAAAAGTTGTGTTAAATTTCACTAATGTGTAGTCTATGCGTTAACATATGAAAGTCTTGACATCATCACTTCAGTGATCAATTTAAAACAAACTACCAAATTTCCCTCTCCAGTTCACTGCATTGAATACTTCTCCCCAAGTTCTACTGATGCTTTAAACTCTTCACCAGAGGTAAACCCTACCGATAAAAGCTACTGAGAAGGCAACAGGATGGGCCGAACGACAGCTGCTTTCAGAACAGATCAAATGCCCTCAGACTCCAGTAGTAACTACATGTGGAAGCAAACCAATTCAACACCTAATAACAGAATATTTAGATGATAACAGAGGACAAAAGTTAGCTGAAAATTCAGAATTAAGTAATGAGCTTAATAAATCTGAGTAACAGCTAAGTAAATACAGTGTTTCTAACCAAGCTTTCTAAGTTGCAGGCCAATTCCAAAAGTCAGGAGGTGAAGTCCTAGTCATCTGGATAAAGACACACTTGCCTTCAAATCAGACTGAAAAGTCCATTCTAGTACACTGAAAGTGCTGAGCAAAAGTTCAGTGCTTTTAAAAAAGATCTCCACATGACAATTTGTTATTTTTCTCTAGCAATATATGATCAAAACATTATGCAAGAAAATATGAATGCTCTTTGTAAAATCAATCATACCTCATTTTCCATATGAAGATCAACTTCACCAACACACTGCATAGAACTAAAGAACTCACTGAACTTTCCATTAATTTGTTCAATCATCACTTTCAAGAGGTTTATCCATTTTTCTTTGACCTAAAAACAGACATATCCATGTAAAATCAATTTAAGACCTGAATTTTCCCTTGGAGATATCATTTACACTGAAAAAACCATCGTAATTAGGGAAGTTAGCATCTCCATTTACACTCAAAACAATCTGAAATGTTACCATTTATTTATGTACATACATTCTTACAATAACATAGAATTATAATAATGATGAAGTAGATACTTGAGCTATTACCTGTGCAATATTTTGCTTATAGTTATTCAATTCATTTCTCTTGTCCTCTAGATATTCTGTTAACTGCTGTATTTCTTGTGTTTGCTTATTGTATTCATCAACAACCTGCCAGAAGAAAAAACAAGCAGTCAGCAAAATATTTGCTAATTGTAACCCCGACTGTAAAAATACCACACTGCATCAATACTGTTCAAACATAATTGCACAGACTACTGCACTGTACACTAAACAAGATAGATTTCTAACTTTAAAGCAAGGAAACGGTAAAGCTTTGTTTCTCTCAGATTATTGCAATATCTTTTTTTTTTAAAGAACCTACTTTAAATCTGAGTAGATGCAGAATCTGGCATTTACAGCACATTGTTCATACTGTCTAGCTTATTGTACTGAAAGATCTAGCAGAGAGTGGGAAACAAGTACAACGTGGGTAGAGGGGGAGGGAAAGCAATGAACATACCGAAGGACTGAGGCCTGTGAAACAGGAAGCCCTGGTTTTCTCTTCATTCAGAAAAGCATCAATTTCTTCCAATGTGTTTGGAAGAGTCTGAAAAGCCTACAAGACAAAGGATTGCACATGTTACAAAGCAATACTAATGAAGGACTCAAGTTTTCTTAAAAAAAAAAACTGGCTAAACCATAAACGGTATTTTGTTACTTTTAACCAGATACTCAAGATTTAACATAGCAAGATTCCCCCACTAACTGTTCTGGACAGAGAAAGAAGGTTGGAAGGTTACATAATTAAGATACATAATTAGTTGCTCTTCAGTTGCCTAAATTGTGCAGGCACAGATACTCAGAGATTCAGTGTAAGACATGGACTACACTAGGTAAGTCATGCAAATGAATACTCTTGAGAGGCTGGGTTCTGAACTCAGTTCTTTGGTGTTGCTCCATTAGAACAGGAAGGTAGAAAAATATGGCCTCTCTCTATTTCTGTGAGCACAAGACTGTGGATTTCAATTGAAATCACAGGTCTAATTTTCTCTCCCCTGTGCACAAAACAAAGTAGTAGTCAAAGGGTCTCTCAGCACTACTGCAAAGGTGGTTTAAAAGGCTAATGACAGTAACAGAAGTACACACAATCCTTTACTAGGAGCCTTCTAATAAAAAAAAATACATTATTCTTTGCAGGAGAAGTTAGAAATTCAAGAGATATGTGAAATTTTCTTTTTGTACATACAACTTTAAATTCTTGTGGAAAATCTTGATCCGGACCCAATCTGCAGATGTGTTGAGCATGTTTCATTAGTTCCTTGCACTTCTCATAAAGAAGTTGCTTCCTATTATCCAGTTCATGAAAACGTTGCTGTTAGAAATATTAAACGGTATTTTTAAAAAATCACCACTTTTTTTTTAATATTATTGTGAATTTCCAGAGCTAACTCTAGCACACTAGCAATAAAGCACATCTGAAGCAGAAAAAGTAGGTGACACCAGACTATCACAATATCAAAACAATTTGCTTCAACTAATCAAAACTCATTATCCATCTCTGCTCATCAAGTCAACAGATACGAAGGCAAACTGATCAAAAGCAAGTTCTTCAGAAATACCTAAATTTCTTTTCTCTCAGCTTAGTAAGTGTGCATGCAGATTCAAGAGTTATCTTCCCAAGATTTACTGTTGTGTACTTCAGCTAAATATAGGAGCCCTCAAGTGGTGAAAAAACTTCAGTTTTCATTTGAAATCACACAGTTAGAGAAATACTTGTTTCACAGTTTTAAAAATAGGACACAGACATTGACAGTCACTCTCATTACTTTCAGGAACTGTAACTGATTGTTATTTACTAAGTACAACAGAAGTGGCAGTAATGGGTGTGAACATTAGTGATCATCTCACAGAAGTTCTCAGCAGCTATCAACTCAAAAAAACCTGTTCTTCCCTCCCTCTCCACTGAGCACTACACAAAAGATCTTTGCATTACAGATAAGCATTTCACAATCTCCACAAAGAAACAGTAAAAAATTTTTCTATACTGAGTTGGTGCTTTCAGAAAGGCTGGAAAACTTTTGGAAGAGTCCTTTTTTAGACCACCTCCTCTACTTCACGAAGTCCATCGCAGAGGAGGGTTGCAAGGACTGGCATTAGAGCTGTACAGATAAAACAGTCAAGGGAGGACATCCCCCCTTTTCTTTCCAGCCAAGATCTCAAGCTATACTGAATTAGCATAAATGCTGCCGGACAGCACAATAGTTACCTTCCACTGGATATCTGCATATGCCCTGTAAGTTTTTTGGATCCCACAAATTTAAAAGCCAAATGGCTTAATCTGAAATATTTTGACATGATAATGAGGCAAAAGATCCTGTGAGAGTCACCCACACCTTTTCTACAAGAAGCATAAATTTTATGTATTTGATCATTTCCAGAGCCCAAATCAATTCTGAATCAACTGAAGTGGGGAATCTCAATTCTCAATTGTATATAGAGCTCTCACTTGAAGGGAGGTCTGCAGAGCTGCATGAAACAAAGAGTTCAAGTTGATCTGTAGGCACTTAAAATCTGAAACACATTCAATATTCAACAGATTGAATATGCCTGATCCAAGCTACAGTAAGTAAAATTCTTCAGTGAAGAGGAAAATATATAGTTGGCAGGAGAAACTTCAGTATGTGACAGAAAAACTAGAAAGCAATAGATATTTGATGTTACTATCAAGCATGTACTAGTAAATGCACTGAAAATTCAACAAGTCAATTTTCAATTTTCACTCAATTTTGCCAGTTTACTGTCAATGCCCACATGCCAAATAAAATTTGGACAAATACAAACACACAAGCTTTGATTCCTTATTTCTTCTATATATTAGAAAGTATGTGGCAAAGTTAATGTTCCTGTTGGTTTCTTGAGGGGGCCACAATGGGACTCCACTTGACTCACACCCCATTCACTAGGAAGGAGGCAATTTTTAAGAATTATCAGAATGTTACAAATCACAAATCCTGTCTACCGATCTGAGCAGATATCTAACTATGTACCAGCCCAAGCTTCTCCCTAAATGACGAAGATGTGTGCAGAGACAAGTAGAAACATTCCATGAATTTCCCAGTGACAATACACATTACTGACATGACGTTCATGGCTTTGTTATACAAAGAAGTGTTTACACATTTCTTACTAGAATAAAAAGATCCAGGATAAGATGACTAAGTGGCACATTTTCATAGCAGCTTAGCTGTCCTTAACTGAGGATGGCAAAACTACTACTCTGCTTTAAATGAAGAGGCTGAAGTCAAACCACAGAAATCAAGGCTAAAAAGTTAGCAGTACTAACAGCCACTTCTAAACAAAGACACAGAAGCATCCTCTTCAGCAGCATAAAGGCTTCCCAGCGAGACATTTTCATAGTAGATACCCCAATATTCATAAATATTGTTACCTGTGCAGCTCTTAGCTGTACAGTTCCTGCTTTGTACTCTGATTGTAGTCTGTTCTTCTTAGCAGTCACCCTGGTCATCTGAAAAGCCAAATCTACTTTGTCGACGTTCAATGATACGATCCTCTACAAAAGAAAAACAAAGCAGGTTTTTTTCCACCAGACTCAAAACCAATATAACCACTACTTTAGAAAGTACCCATCCTTTTAGTCATGGCATGCAATTTCCCCCTGTGCTCAGGTCATCAATACTGCTGTCAAATTCAATGAATTAAGTGGTGACCCAAGTTCTTAAAGACGTACAGTCCACATGTACTTTTAAGTTTCTACAGATACATATATAATTTCCACCAAATAGATATAAACACACATATGTAGATACATACACATGCCTACTTTCAACCCACAATTTTACATCAACCCTCCCTCGCCCCATTCTCTTTCCCTTCTCACTATATACTATCACGTGAAATATAAGAAGAGCTAAGGCCATCTCAGTTGTTACTCAGAAAGAAGAATACAACAGGTGGATCTTGGTGGACGTCATATGCCACACAGGGAGGGAAAAGGTCAAAAAATAAACACAAAAGACATACACACCTTGTAATGACATTGCAGTTGACTGACAAGTTGCACAGAAACCCTTGTATCTGATGTCTTAACTGGAACAGCACATGACAACTAAACAAGGCTATGTTTGGGCAGTTACGTAACAGACTTTAATGACCACTAGAACCTGGTTTCATGACACTGACATTAAAATGTTTGGGGTTTTTTTCAAACAAGTCAGCCTCAGGAACAGTCCAGAGGCTTCAAAACCATCAACACATTGTTTACTGTCCAAAGGGTAGCTACAATTACAGGCCATTGAAAGCAACTGTTTATCATGTCTTTATGATCAGCACATAAATAAAAATTAATCTTCTCCCTTAATGGAAGGGAAGATAAGGTTTCTACTGTAGACCTACGGGATCTACAAGATAAAATTTTGAGGGTRCTAGCATCTGACTACAGTGGTGAGCCAAGGTCTGAGGTCTTCGCTATTTGTCATTTTAACACAAAGTTTCTACAGTATGAAGTTGGGCAGAGGAAAAAGTTTATTCATTTCCAATTCTCTTAAGTGATTTAAAAACAATTATCAGAAATACAGACTTAAAAAAAATAGGAGATGAAAAATGGAAAAAGTTAATATTATTCAATAATTAAGAAAGCTAGCTTGAAAACACTGACAGTAACAAATGTTGCATGCTTCCCACTTAAATTACAAGAATTGGACTCTTCACAAAAGTTAAAAATACATACCTTCATGAGATGCATCAGTTCATTAACAAGTTCTGCTTTCTGTTTATTTATTTCTTTGATCTTTACATTTGCCAGCTGAAATTCCTTCTCTAGGTCAATAGCATCTTGTTCCAGCTGTCTTAAACTATGGGAGGAATCAATATTTGATTCATTGTGATTAAAATAAATCATAGTAAAAACACAAATATTCCTACACTTGATGACAAACCAACAGTTAGCAAGAATAGGAATTTATAATCATAAACATTCCAAACATACTGGAGGCATTCCCAGCTTATGCACTTTAAACCAAAGAAATACAACAGACAAAACAAGGAGTAGTTAAAGAAACTCCACTTTTGGCTACTAACAGCATCATTGTGCAAGCTTAGTCCTTTACTTCTGTAAATTTCAAATCAGAGAAAAGAAAAAAATCAGTGGAAGGAATGAACTTTTCTTCTTCTGATACCTCTTTGTAACAATACAGCAGAGGTGAGTTCAGGAAGTTTACTTTATTCTCGTTACGTAGTCTAGCCAAAAAATAACGTGTCCTGATCTCAATGAAGAAAAACAGTTTTCACTTGTTTTAGAGCTTCGGAACATGGAAGAAGAACCATGACATTTAGTGAGCTGCAAAACATCTGGAGATTTTTCAAAACTGCTCAACAGGCCAAGAGGATGACACAGGAAACTAGAAAGGTCATTCTTGCTTTGATCCCTGGGAATACAGTAAGACAAGTCCCTTCAGGAAGCAATTCTAGGGGCATAATGGAGAAGGTGATAATGGAGATTCATCAAGCATTTACAAAGAGCATGCCATACCTCGTGAACCAAATGTAAAACAATGAGGTGACAGAGATCAAGCCTTTGCTACTTAGGTCAATTTTAGCTTTCTGTGAGGGTACCTGATAGAAGCTCACCTCCACACATATAAAAGAGACAACAGCAGCTGCCAGAAGTTCAAACAATACCCTGCATCTTGGCTACACCCAGGCCTACCACACAAGCCATGAGTCTATGAAATGACCGTTTCCACAAGCTCAGAGGAGCAGCGGGCCATGGGAGCAGATGGGAATGCAAATTCAGGACTCAGAGAAAGGGACACCCTGTTCCAGGACAGTCTCAGTACCAGTGTCCAGGTGTGAAACCAATCAACCTGGTCAACACCAAGACACCCTTTGGACTGAGGAGGGTTGGCCTCTTGCACCACAACTGAATCACAGAATTGGTTGGGTTGGAAAGATCATTGAGTCCAACCACTAACCTAACACTGCCAGATTCTTCACTAAACTATGTCTGTAAGAACCACACCTACATGTCATGTTACAAACCAAAAAAGTAAATTAAATAAACCAAAAATCCACTCTTCCAGGCAATGATACAGCTCTCATGTAATTTCAGGCTCTGAAATGCAAAAGTAGTATCTGAAAATACTATTGTCAAGTAAGTCTCCAGGAGTACCACACTGGGCTTCAAGAAAATGAGTGAACACATGCCTGTCTGTGACTTCCACAGCAGTCCCCTACCTTAAATTAAGCGGCGGCACAACCTTTGGTGACAGCTCTCCTGGCACAGATAGTCACATCACCTTTCCAGCTTCCTTCCTCTTTAAGAAATCAGTTATTCTCCACTGACTGCAGTTCACCTGGAAACCCTGTGGTTTCGTGGCTCTTTCACGTTTTAGTAGTCATTTCTGTCTGCATTAGCACTACTGGGAATGCACCAAACATGCCACAGTGTATTTATGGGATACTCTGAGTGACCCAAATTTGTCACCGTGGCTGAACAGCCTCACTGCTGGCCAAGTCCTGTGAAGGTTCACAGGGTTACCAATTGCTCACTGAAGCTCATGAACACATGGATATCTTTTTGAAGCAGCAGAGTGTAAAAATTATATAGAGGAAATAAAACAGTGTTCCTACTTATGATATAGAAGATATCTAAAAAAAAAGTAATTATATAACATAACGAGAGGTCTTGCTTCTGACAATTTTGCTGTTATCTCAGAGACTGCCCTGAATCTTTGTTCCTAAAGGCCAAGTCCTCCAGCGTCACTAGTCATCAATTCAGTGTCAAAAGAAACCTCAGTCTGTAGAGCGTAACATTAGTGTCCCTGACTGAAGAGTCCTTCAACCTCTACAGTCAAAAAGCTGCTATCAGCTGTCACTGAGACTCCTCCCAAGCTGTTCAGCCCCCAGCCCAGTCCTCTGCATCTTCTGTAGAACAGCACAGTGCTGGACATAGTGCTGTAGAACAGCTGTGCTAGAGAATAGACATGGGATCCAGCAGAAAAGCACAGGACTCTTACTATTACATATTTAAGAGTGCAAAAAATGTGAGGAAAGGGAGCAACTAGGTAACTTGGAGAATAACACGTATAGGAAAACAGAGGAATATGAGGATAAGAGGGACACTTAGATATAAATAGTGGGCTGGTTGCTACCCTTGTCCAGCCATGCCCAATTGGCACATTCTCTTTTTACTCAACTCCATTCCTCCAACTTTTCTTGCACTCATGTGTTTGGAAGTCTAAGTGCAAGCAACTGCAGTCAAATCACAAGTCAGAGGGGGAAACCTGCTTGTCTGTGATGGCTGCACCTGGCTGGAGCGACCACAGCGAGTGTACCATGGGATGATGCAACTGTCCTTGCTGCCAGCACCGTGGTACAAGTGAGCAAGAGTGTTTGATCGCTAATAAAGACCAAGGCACACTAGACAGCAAGTGGCCCAGGAGCCAAGACAGTAAGTGAGTTACTAAGAGTGACACCACAGAAAGAAATGGCTACTGGAGGATAAGCGTGGCTGACACAGACTGCTGCCATGTGTATGTGCTTATGGGTAAGATGACAGGAGTACTGGCTATGGGGTGCAGACTGGAGAAGTCCTGGCTACCTCTGCATCTCTGAGACAAGGACCACAGAACGAGCTACTGGAAACTAGGGAGACACAGCCAGTTCAGCATGCAGGCAAACATGGGCGAGGGAGGCAGTCTCTACAGTCCAACAGAAGCAGGGCTACAGCCTCAGGGGTTTGCATTTCCAGGTACCAGCAATTAAGGAGACCGAGGTCTAGGGGTACTGACTGCGCAGATTCAGAGTGTCTGGAACCAGCTGCCAATGGGATCCACACTGCCCACAGATATGCACAGACAATGCACCAGGGTAATCTCACGCTGCTCAGACACAGTACAAACATGAGGCAATCACCAGTGCTGCACCTGTCCAGTTGCTCTGTATGACCATTGTGCAGTGTGTAACTACATACACATAAGCTGTTCAGATGTGTTCTGTGTGTGTCTAGTGGGAAGTCAGGCTTAACCCCACTACTGGATTCATGCAGGAGCATTAAGCTGCATCAGCTTCATCTTCCTCTCAGTCAGCTCGATCCAGACTAATTTCTCTCATTTTTTGAGTGCTGTGTCCCATGCCATTCATGCATTTTAATTTCAAGACCACAGTCTGGATTAATTGAAGACTAAATAGGTAAAAAAATGTGGTTCTATGGTGACTCTTGGTTTGTTTTCTCTTGCCCAGAAGTCAGTACCAACGATTACGTTCTGGATCCTATCCTGTTTAGGACTCCTGCCAATGACATGGAAGAGCAAAGAGAGGGCCCTGTTGTTAGATTTTTAGACACTGAATTGGGAGGGAGCAATAGGCCTGCTGTTCACAGAGGTCTACTGAAGCTGGGGAAGCGGCTGATAGAAGATTTGTAAGATTCAGCAAAGACAAATGCAGAGTCCTGCCTTGCAAAGACAGCAGGTCTGGCAGTAATACAGGCTCATGACAGACAGGCTGCAGAAAAGCTCTACAAAGAAGAACCTGAAGCACTGCTGGGCAATGAGCTGTGCATAAGCAAGCAGTGCACCCTGGCAGCAAACCAGGCTGTATGAGTAGGAGCACAGGCAAGTTAAGTGATTTTTCCTCTCTGTTTAGCACTGCACACAGTTTGGACCACTGTGCCAAACCTCAACAACTTGGTACAAACTCAGAGAGCAATCAATACAGTCAGGGGCTACAGCACACACTCTACAGCACAGGATGAGGGTGCTCTGTTTATTCACCATAGACAAGAGACTAATAACAATAGCCCTGTATCTTTCCACAACAGAAACCACTGACAGGATGGAACAAAGCTCTCTTATGAGGTACACAGTAGAAGAATTGATAGACAGTGTTCCTAGGTTAAAACAAAAAAGGTCCAGACTGGATGTTAATGTTGTCTACACTGCCTACTGGGAATGTGTGCTTAAATGAAATAACTGCTGAAAAATGCCTTGACTTCACGCCTCATGACAAACGGCAACAGAAAAACCAATTGCACAGGCCCACAAAAGCAAAAGATATGTAATGAATAATACTACAGACAACTGGGGCCTTACTCAATCCCTGACATGCTTACTTAGTACCATTTATACACATTATGGCATTATCTAGATATGTGCTACAAAGTTAGAACAATAACCTAATACTTGAGTAAATACATGCAGTGATATTTAACTGGAATCGTATGATTTTATTACAGAAAATCATCTGAAACATTGCTACATGTTGTCTCAGACACTGTCATAATTTCTAAACACCTTCCTTGTCTTGATTATCACTTCTATTTAATGGTTAAATACTGGTTATTTTTCAAGAGTAAAAGCACGCTGTATTAAGAGAAAACAAAAATATCTCTGTTTTTAAAATGGTAACATAGATATTGTAGATTTTTTCATCGATAACATAGCTTGTTTCCTACCTATCATACTTCACACCAATTTTTGATTCCAACTGCCTCCTCCAGTTTCCTCTCTCTAAAAGCGCCTTCTTCTCCTGTCTGAGTTTATTGTCCCTGAGATCCAGAAGTTTCTGTCTCTCCAACAGCGCAGTCAAACGTGCATCCAATGACTTTAACGTATTACTGATGTCCTGAAACAAAAGAATGTGCAACATTAGCATTCTTACTGCATGCCATAGTAACATATGCAGGCTTTGCTTAATGCATGATAAAATGGCTAAAAGTTCACAACATACACAGTTACAGAAATACACTGATACCTGTCGTTGGTTTTCCAACTGTCCTCTTTCCTCTGTATCCACTGAACTAGTGAGACACTGTGCCTCCTTCAAGCATATGTTACTAGAGATGGTTTGTTTTGTGTAAGAAGATATTTTAATAACATATCTCTCTTCTGCTGTATAAATTTGCTTCAGGTTGGTTTCCTGTATGATCTAAGAAATACAGAAAAATATTTATCTGACAAAAGCATTATTGAAGGCAATACTTTTCAGAACAAGGAACAAGTGTGATTGTTAATTAGTAGGACCTGCAGAAGCTGAAGTTTTTTTACTGTGTTTATCAATCTTTGCAAAAAGATGCTAAATTTAATGCAGCATTACACTTGTAATTCAGACTGGTAAGCAAAGAACTGTTGAGATACTGTTGGAGTATATTACCATAACTAATTAAACAAGTCTGATTGTCAAGATATTACAGACACCAATGAAAAATTGTTAGCATTGGTACTGCATAGTGAACAAGGATTGTATTTGCTACAAGTATCCCATGTAACAAAGAAACAAAGTACTAAAGAATTAATAGATGAAACCATAAAGTGAGCTGTAATGCATTAGTCAAGCAAATGTGACTGTAGGAAAAAAAAAGGTATAAAAATACCAGAGCTGCTTCTTTTAAAAGCTTCATATCAAAAAGGATACTATAAATAACCAAAGATTTACCATAACTCAAGATACATAAAGATAAAAAATGTCCACTACACCAGAAACAGCAAAAAGCCTCCACAGGATAAAGTTACATTTGACTAAAAATGTTGCTCAGTTTATATATGCAGCATCGGCTATATTCTGTCAATTAGGCTTAGTAAATAATTAGGTTGATTGAATTTGTTAAAATGTCTTGCAACATGTTAGCCCATAATGAAGTGTTCCCACTTCTACAAGGCAAACAAAAAGGATAAATGAAATTGCTAAAGCAATTTTTTGCATTCTCCATATTTACTTGCCAAACAACTTCCGAAATAAAACTCCAAACCACAGGCGCATTTACGCTCCTTCAGATACTTTACCCTTTCAATCATGTCTCTGGTCTTCTGTGTTCCCACAGGAACATCATGAACACGGTACTGGTTACAAAGGTAACTCATCACAGGAGAAGGCGCATCAAATAACTCTCGTAAATATGAATAAAATCCGTATCGGCTGAAGAAGAGATAAAAAAGCAAGCACCACAAATCAAATTCAGCAGGTAAGCAAGCTGAAGTTACTGAAGGGTCAGAAAGAAGTCCCACTAACCCAGAACTAAACTGGTGATAATTTGATTGGCCTAAAAAATTCTAATATATAGCAACAAAACAAACCCACTGCATTTAAAACTATTTCCAAATACAATCAGATACATACTGTAATTCTTCAATAGGTCTTGATGGTAAAATTTCAGCACATGATTCATCAGGTGCACATACAGCATTCACTCTTAGTTTCTGACGATCACGCACCTATATTAAGGTTATATTAGATTATTTGGTAAAGACCAGAAAAATAAACCATGTGCAAATAAAATATTAATTACGGATTTAGAGTCAGAATTGTTTTCAACTGATGACCTCTAGAAGAACTTACAAATTCACTCAGGCTCAGAAATAACCAAGTTCTCTAAAAGAAAACTTTATTAACGACCCTGAAAACACTATATGCTAGAGAAAACAAAAACAATTGAAGAAACCCAGAGCCAAGTGCTCAATCGTATAAGTGAAGATTAGTTGAGCTCATTAAAGCAGCCTTGAACTGAGTTCCACAACCACGCAAGCAAGCAAGCCCCCAGAACTTCAGATATCACCACTACTGTTCAGGTATAAAAAAGTGGTTAGTTTCCACAAAGAGTGGATGAGCCTTCAAAAACTGCAGGACAGTCTGTCACAAATACACCGTTGTGTTGACTGTAGCTGGGAAACGTTGTGACAGTTCAATACTGTGTCTTCTGTTTTTTTCCTCTTGCATCATCTGCCTGACTTACAAAAGGAACAATCTTCTCACCGATTCAGGAGACAGCAGAACTATGAAAAAACAAGCTTAATTTGCTGCTTAGACCACTGCATGTCACAAAAGATGCTTCCTGCCTCTTTATTCAAAGGGCAGTGGAAAATTTTGGTACTAAATTTGTAGATTTCTGCTCTACCCATTTTCTTGTACACAGTACCTTCTACTTAAGTGATTATTGCCTTAAGGAAGGAAGGAGGAAGACAATCTAAAAAAAAAACTRCATCTTCTAATATTCCTACACGTATCCAGTTAGTCTAAGGTTTAAGGAAACCTTAATTCTGAAGAAAATCTCTGAACATTTCACATTATCTGCTTGTTATGATATAGGTATCTATCATTATCATACAGATTTACTCGCTAGACTCCCAAGTTCAGGGCTCCTACTTCAGTACTTAATAAAGTTTTTAAATTGGTGTCAACTTGCCTCCACCAGAAATGTCTCCATATCTTCTTGACACTCAAAAACGAAAGCCCTCAAGTCAYTGGACGAAATGTGATTTTCAATGTATTTTGCATGTCTACTGTCCTTCATATTGATCTAATAAAGAAAGGTAATGAGCAAGTGATTTAATACAATTCAACTTAACATTCCCAAAAAACACTTCAAATAATCAAGACGATATCCACACATATATATTTAATGAAAACAAGAACTATGTCTCAAAAAATGTATTTCTTTGCCTTTTTGCAACCAATTCTCTTGGGAGGAAACCTATGGCAAGTCACAGACCACTGTGCTTAATTTTAAGCCATCCATATCCTTTTTCAGCACCCCTGGAGTTCTCACCATTTCTCACCATACCACCTCTCTCGTTCCATCCTGACCTTACAATCGAAATCACCCCCATCTTATGTCTAATGGCTCTGCTTCAGCACTAGTAAGGGTTTTTCCATTAGCAACAGAAAACATCACACTCCTTAAGCTGAAGTGCATTTGAATTCCTAAGAAAAAAGCCCCACATACTTAAAATGGATGAAGCTTTCTGAATCTGAATGAAATGTTAATGTTTGTGGTTTTCAGTTGGCTTTGACTAGTAATTAAACATTATGTCACTACACATGAAACACAAAGGCAAAATTACAGAGAACTACACAATTTAATAATCTCAAATTGGAGAAAGGCTGGGTACAGTTAACAGCAATTTGAAAGCTAGAATTTTTAAGTACACCAGACTAATTTACATGATACCAAAGTGTACTGGTTTTGGCTGAGGTAAGGGTAATTTTCTCCACAGTGGCCAGTATGGGGCTGTRTTTTGGGCTTGTGCTCAACAGAGGGTTCATTATACACAGATGGTTGTTATTTCTGAGCACAGGTTACACAAAGCCAAGGCCTTTTCTATTCTTTATGCTGCCACAGTGGTAGGGTAGGGATGATGGAGACTGGGAAGAAACAGAGCCAGAATAGGTGACCCAAACTGACCAAAGGGATATTCCAGATCATCATCCTCAGTATATAATGTGAGAGGAAGGAGATACACTTGGAGTTATGGCTTCCCAAATGTCATAGTTTAGGAATGGTATTCTTCAATTTAGAAGGCCCACTAAAACCATGGCACTGCTTGCTCCCCATGTCCCCTCCCTGCCTCCTGCTCCAGCAGTATGGAGTTGAAAACTGGAGGCAAAAAAGGTAAAAATCATAGGCTGACATAAGAATAATTTACTGGAAAGAGCAATAAGATAAGAAAGCAACCAGTAAGTGCAGCAATTTTAATAATAAAAGGTGTAAGACTAACAATTTACACTGCCAACAAATGCTGACTGCTCACTGTGACTTCTCCCAACCTGAAAGGCAAAATTACAGCAAGAGTCCCTTTCCCCCACTCCACCCTGCAAAGAGGCGCACTTTTATGGAACAAATTAGGGTCTGGCCACACCCTCTCAGCCACACATCCTCGCAAGCATTACCAAAACTTAACTCTGTTGTTAGCCAAAACCAAGACACCAAGTCACTGTCACACATGATGGAGCGCAGCTCTCCCAGAGATGGCTGAACACCTGCCAGTCCATGGAAATGGTGACTTAATTCCTTGCTTTGCTTTCCTCATGTGCATGGCTTTTGCTTTTCCTATTAAATTGTCTATCTCACACCATGAGCTGTCTAAGCTTTTACTCTTCTGATTCTCTACCGAATTCTGGGGCAGTGAGTGAGCAGCTGCCTGGGGCTGCAGACTGATGGCTGGGGTTACACCTCAACAGAGAGAAAACAAATCCACACATCAATTGATGTCGCAGAGATTAATGAGGCCATACGTAAAAGTAAAGATATCCTTATTGAAGCATTTATAAAACTATTTTGATGTGGTCTTTCAGGGAGAATTCAAAGTTCTGATAATAACAAGAAATACTTGGGAATCTATTCTAAACAAAAGTAATTTTGAACAGTCCTAGTACATGTACCAAGTGTAAGAATTTGTATATAAACATTCTAATATACTAATTTAAATTGTAGCAATATATTAAGTAAGTTTGCAATTCTGAAAAGAAGTGCAACTGGAGATCTTCATCCTCTTCACATTACATGGAGCATATATTGCACTAAAAAAAAAGTAATATCCTCTTTGAAAATTTAGCCCTGCTATTTCTATATCATACAGCAGTTATCAAACCAAACCAAAACACAAAACCAGCAACTGATTTCTGTGTCTCTAGATAGCTGGGTAGAGCAAACAAAAAAACCACTCAGAGATCACAGAGGGAAGTAACCACAGCTGAGCAGGTTGTGCTGTAAAGGGAGATACTCTACTGGCAATTAACACTGCTTTTTTAAGCAGCAATTAAGAACTACGTAAGTAGGAAGATTGGATAACTGGTTGCACCACAGAGGAAGCCTGCAACAGGCATCTTCTTGTGAAGGAAAGGAGCCATTCCACCTTACTCAATTACAACACTGCCTATGGAATTTTAATTACGACTATCCTTCATGTACTTGGCAGTACATTTCAAGTTGTGTCTCAAACGTCTCCCAGTCATTCTTGAAGCCTTGCAAGACATACATAATCTAACCGTTAACAGAGTGGTATGCAAGTAAATCTTCTTACTTCAAGCATCATGGGTTCACAAGCTTTTTTTTTAAACTTGTGTTTGTTGCTTCTTAACCACATAAGAGCAGAGTGCGTGTCTCGGAATCTCATTTTAAGGTTCTCCTCCTTCATATGCATTATATTATTAAGTTGTCCAAGGCGATCAATTATTCCTGTAATTTAAGGTAGTGTCTTAAACAGAGTCCACAGTAAGTACACATTATAACCAGCATTTTGTGGTATCTAGTGACTACACTCCTCCAAAACTAAGGTTGTTAGTAAATGATAAGAATCAAGTTTCTCTTTCCAGAATTGAGATGCTGCTACTTCTGAAGAAACCTATAAAACTATAAAAGCTTAAAATAGAATTAAAAACTTATCCAAAGAATAACAGAATATGGTAAGCACAGTAAAAAGACAGGAATTTTGCCATGAAAGTATGTTTTTTCAAGACTTGTCCTACCTCTGTACTCAAAAACAAAAACATCCCCAGAGGAAAGAGATAGTAAGACTAGTAATGTGAAATATCTCTTACTACATGCTGGCAAAAACCAGAATCTGTGACAAGAGACTCTGCATGAAAGCATCTACTATTCAGTAGAGACAGAGATCAGAATCTGAGAATTTTGTGCTATTCAAGATAGCCTCCCCTTCCCCCAGGTCACCTGGACTCCCTACCTCAGTTTCTTCTTGGATTCTATAATTCTTGGATTGCCAGACAGGTATGTGCAAATGAGCAACATTCACTGAGGAATACGTACACAACACCTTCGCTAGCTGTCAAGCTTCAGCTTTAAAATTTAATTTCATTTATTAGAAAGGACTAATTACAAATCCCAGACTAATGTAAAGAAACTCTGGAATTAAGGTTAYGTAAAGTTAATCTAAGAAGGACAATTGCAGCATCAGCAGCTAATATACTACATATAATATATGAAGTAGCTAAAATCCTGTCTCTTCACAGCAAACTGCTTTCTCCATCAGGTTTGAGATTGCTTTTCATAACCTGCTAACTACAGACCTTCCTTTTTAACCAAAAAATCCCCAAACCTCCAAACTGCCAAAGGACTCTCCTTATCCAGATATCAGAAATAGTGATTCTTTGAAGGATAGTTTTAAGGTCAATTGTTAATTTTGCATCTTCTTGTTCAATTTTGAAAGTGATTGTTACTTTTAATAAAGCTGTTAACAAGAGAAAGGACTGCTACATATGTAAGCCAACTACAAGTAGTAGTTGAGGTAAACACCTTGAATTATTTCACTACAGCAGGAGAAAGAGATTCTGTACAAGCAGATGCACTAAAATAATAAAAAGAATTGACAAAGAAGAACTTTAAACTTTACTTAAGTAACTTACTTTTCTCTTCCCGCTCTTGGTTGTTTTTTTCTGCTCTTAGATCACTAACATCATTATCAATATTTGCCTTCTCTTCTTGTAATTTTTTCAGCTCAGTATTAACAGCATCAATTTGTGGCTGGAGATTCTCACAGACTGCCATTGTATCCAGCTCATTCTGCCACTCTTCTATTATTTTTTGAGTTTGGTGTATTTTCTTCTGCCTATTTGTTTCTTCATCTTTTTTCATTCTGAATGCTTGATTAATTTCTTCAATCTAAAAATTTGGAGTATTTCAAACAAGAAATGAGTTTGGTATACAGAACCTACAACAAACACCTAGGATACCTGTGCAACTGCTATTAAATGCTGGCATAACCATGCACCCAAACTCCAAGAGTCTGTTACAGTTCCAACAGCACTATGACACAGTTCCAACAGCACTATGGCAGTTGAAGAACATAAGCAAAAATACAATCAAGCCTATAAATCAATTTTTGAAGTTCCTTCATTTTCACAAAAGCAGAACATTAAAGGTTAATAAACTGACTAACAGCTGCTTAATACATCGGAAGTTTAGTCTAACCTCTCACACTATAGAGGTTTCAGCTTTTCAAGGAAAGCCTATCACAAACGGCATGTGTGCATGTCTCTGTCTACCAATATATACACACACTGTCTATTTTAGTAGGCAGCATACACCTCTCTCTTAGTAATTCCTCTTTGACTGATAAGAGGTCTAAAGGTACATTGTGTACTGGAGGGAGTGAAGAGTACAAGTACTTGCAGCATCTTCATAGAAATTTGCCACTCTGTTAACAGCAGAGCAGATAAAAAAACCAAAAAAAAACACCAAGAAAAGTCAGCAAGACTCTTACCTGTTTATCTTTCATCTCCAAAGCATTTTGTTTCTCTTTACATTTCTGGGAAATATTTCTGATTTCAGCAGTCTGCATGCAGAAAGATATTTAAATTTACAGTCATAAATTCAGCTATATTTGTAACAAGTAGTCAGATTTTTAATAACATCTTGTATATGCATAATTAAGTATTTACTCCCCATTTTACTACTGACAAAGCCATCCTCACCATTTCTTATTCTTAACTGTATCTGTAGCATGTATAATTTCAGCAATTTGTGAAGACTTGCATAACAGCATTCATACTGTACTGTTCACAACCATTCCGCTAAAGGTCTGCAAATTTTGGCATGATATATAGAGGAAGCACCTAATCTGAAATCAAAATACCTCCAGCCTTGATTTCAATACAAATGTTACATTCAGACGCCCACAACTATGAAATGTTCTTGCCTCTTTCTCCCAACCAATTTTGCAAAGTGATACTAAAGAGCAAGCAAGGCTTAAGCTCCTAGGCACAGGATGGCCAAACCACGTTTTGTCCAAGTCATCCTCCCTCTGAACTGCATTGTGCTAGAGCTAGATCCTACACAACTGAGCCTGAAACGTGTTGGCTCACGTGTAGGCATCCATGCCTCTGCTCTTTCTCTATCCTCAGCTTCCATAAAGCAGAAGAACAATACAGGTTGGAAGGAATTTCTTGGCATTACCCAGTCCCATCCTTTCTCAGAGCATGGTTTTATTAGGTCAAGTTGCCCGGGCACTCACACAGCTGAGTTCGGAACACAGGGGAAATACACTATCCTTCCTCTGAAAACTGCATTCCTCCTTCCCTAAACCCTCAAGGCTGAAGCACTATGAAGAGAATACTGGAACACTGCAGAAGGATGGAAAGACTGCAAGTAAATTCCAGTGCATACATGGAAACCAACATAGCACTCCCAGCAGAAGAAACGCCTTCCTACAAAAAGTCATACAGAAAACATTAAGATGCATCAAAAAAAGGAGAAAATAAAACTATGCAGAATTTTTTCTCTACCCCAAACTCAAAAAAGCCCCCAAATTTTAAGAATCATGCAGACAGTTTGCATAAAGCCAACACAGAAGAAATACATCGGGGTCTTGCAGTTGACTGCTATGAAGTAATGATTCTGTGATGCTCTTTTCAAAGAGCTCACGAAGGCAGCCTGAAGAGGAAGCTCTCTCCAGGAAACTGGTGCACAATGTTCACAAAACGGTTCTGAAGGCTCTCAAAACTGGGGCACTACTAAGGAACCAGAATTCTGCTTTTCATTTACCGTTGTATTTTCAGTCATATGTTTCTAGACAGACCTATCTACAGAA
The DNA here is from genome assembly GCA_014549065.1 of Cardinalis cardinalis. Taxonomy (NCBI): domain Eukaryota; kingdom Metazoa; phylum Chordata; class Aves; order Passeriformes; family Cardinalidae; genus Cardinalis; species Cardinalis cardinalis. The sequence goes on from JACDOX010000213.1 coordinate 1,058,128, forward strand.
CAGACAAACAGCTAGAATTGTCTTCATGATTTTCATTGTATAACCAAAAAAAGACTGCTTTACAACATTATATATTGCTAGAAAACTGCATTACATAGTAAACTCTGTTCAAAAGCCTTTAAAGAGCCTGAAGAAATTGCTCTGAAAATATACCATTTCAAACTTTTCCTATTAAATGGGTCCGTTTCTTTTTTCCACATTCTACATGATACCACTCAAACCACCAAGTGTTACTAAAAATTTTTAGTCTAACCCACAAATTGAAAGGGTTTTTACACATAGAGACGGGAGAAATGTAATACAATGTCTGGATATATTAATATAATTCCCAGATTTTCTCCACCTTTCCTTGCTGTTCAGCTCCCTCCACACAAAACTACAAATCCATACTGGGCTTTTTGCCAACAAACTTCAAGAAAGACAAAATGAACATGCGGTTATTTCTGCTCTCACATAAATATCCTCATGTTAAGAGAAAGATTTCAAGAAGCAGTCAGAATTAAAGTCATTTGATAATGGATATAAGCCTGGAGCAAAGGATCTGAAGAGAATTATATTCCCTACAGGTCTGTGTATCCAGAATAGAGCTGACATAAATACAGAACTGCTTTCCCTTAATGCCAAATTGAAACTAATCAACTCTTTCTGGCTTACAGAATATTCACCTGTGAAATTCTTTCCAAATGCCTGCATTTCTACAAAGAAAGAATTTTAAGCTACAAAAATTCAAGCAGTCTATGAAAAGGTGAGGAACTAATCACAGCATAGCAGCTTAAAGCCATTATGAGCTACTTAAGTCTTGCACTTTCATACTACATCAAAACTATCTCCTGACAGTGCAACCAGCACTGATTCTCTTTTCCAAAGACATTTCAACAGCCCAAGTCTCCAAGTATGTGTGAGGGAAATCCATTTCAGCAGCTGAAAAAAAGGTACTGTCACGAAAGTTCAGAAAGCAGCAACATATCTCTCAGATCTTCTTAACTTCCCTGGTATCTTGCGAATCGCTAATGCCATATAAACATATATAACACATTCCCTAACATCTTTTTTCACAATTCTGGACTCTGAGCTCAAGACAAAATTATAATCATTCAATCCAGACTTGAACATATCATTTAACATCAGAAAAAACAGGTTTAGAAGCGTCTTAGTATACTACTATATACAGAATATTATTAGTTATGAATAAAATACAAAATTGTAACTCATCACTGGGAAGTCATATTAGAGTATCTCAGTAAGTCTTCTATAAATTACTTATTTCCAATTTATCCTCTTTCCTTCTTCCTGTATTTTTGGCTACTGGAATACTGTAGAACAAATGTACCTAATCCAATTTCCAGACATAAATTAATTATTTATTATTAATTCACTAATTAAATTAATAATTAATTAGCATACAGTTAACTTTTTGAATATACAGTATGTGAAAGCTTTACTCAACAAGTTTAGATTGAAAAGAAAAATATGCTTATACAAGAGTATAAATTAATCATCTTGAACATTCTCTCAGGTTCTCTTCCACTGTTTTGTAGGAAGTGCCTATGCTGAGCAAGCTCTCTGCAAGTTAAAACTAAAATGATCACTGCTTGTCCTAGGTTTCTTAGAGAAACAAAGTACAACCTTTAACAAAAAGGATTACTTCTATCCAATACTTCCAAGAACAGCAGTACCAACGATTAAGTAGAATGGCTCCCAGTTCCAAAAAAACACAGTGGCTTGATACACACGGGTAAAATCTAACACGATAAGACCAAGCAGCGAGAACAAAGCTCATCAATTCACAAGCATGAAGGCACTGTTGCATTATGAAAATCAACTTCAATTTTCCAGACGTTAACTTTTCTCTAAGAAAGTATATTTACCTTTGAACAACAAAAACCTTCAGAACAAAAAGCCCAACCAGACCAAAAAAAAGGTAACAGCAGTAAGACTGCAACATTTTGGAACATTGAGGTATTTTGCCTCACAGCACAATAAACTCTTGCAATACTGTAGGAGTATTTAAACCTAATTACTTTTACCAAAGAATTTTCTTATAATTATGAGGTACTTGAGTACTTCCTAATGTTCGTGTAGCATTTATCACAACAAAGCCAATGTTGTGAACAACAATCTGTAGGAGTTTTTTGCCTGGTTTTTCTGCTCTGGTTTTGGGTTGTTTTTTATTTAGGGCAAGGGTGCGAGTCTTGGCTCTTTTTTTTTTTGGACGAAGCACATAACTAGTTTATTAACTCACAGTGTATTGAATCCCACCCAAGTTTCGGACCCCCATTCTACAAAATGCTTCAATGCAACAGTCCTCAACAGCTGTCACATGTCCCCACATCAACTCCTCTGAGTGGGTCACTTTCCTTCAAACAGAACTCACTGCAGCAAACAAACATTCCCATGTGATCATTTAACTTTGGTACTCCACTACAAATTTGTGCAGTTTATACACACAATGACTTCTGCAGGTTGAATAGCAAATACTAGTCAAAATCCTGCAGGAAATTACAGTACTCTTATTTTCCATATGGAAATATTAATAATAATATTAAGAATAATATTTTCATTAACCTAGGAAGAGCAGCTGCTACATAAACTGTAATATATAAGTAGGTTTACCACTAAATTCCCTTATGCATAAAAATATTCATAACTGATGGACRATTACTGTCTAATTAATAAAATCAAGTTCTACTTATGCAATTATGTTCAATATTAGAGAAATGCTTTTAGGCCAGTACAGTTGTAATTTACCTTAAATATTTCAAGAAGATAAGAGATGTTCACTTCACAAACCACAAACCCAAACCACAGGACAGATGAAAACAGACATCTAATTTAATGGAAGTACTTAACTTGGAGAAACTATAAAAAATATATCCTAGCAGATTTTAAAATTTCTCTTTATTGTACATTAAAGATTTGCTTTTACAAAACCAAGAGCAGACTGAATAACTGCTACTAAAGGTTTTACTAAGGAATATATTCCTTGTACACAGAGAAGGCACTGAGAACCAAGGGCACAGGTGCTTCAGGAAAGTTTCTGCTGAAACATCATTACGACACATTAGGAAAAAAGAGGTTATTACTTTACATTTTACAAAGCTGAACACAGAGAACCTGAAATATTACCTATGTTAAACAAGAACTTCAATACCTACATTATCTCTGGTTTTCATATCCAGATTGTTTAAATTTTCTTCAGCTTCTTGGATTCTTCTTGTCCATGGGACCTGCATTTCTTTCAGACACTTCAGCTCTTTCTTAACTTGGTTTCGGCACTGTTTCACTTCTTCATGCTGTTCACGAACATTTTCATATTCCTTGGAGGAGTTGAATGTAAAACAATAACAAACTGCTGTATTCTACTGCAGTGTTTTATACTGTCCAAAGCTTTTACTTAACTATTCATGAGTTTTAGAAAAATATCTCTTTCAGAAACTAGCATTAGAGGAACCACATAATTAATACTGTTACTAGTTCAAATGACAAACACTTGTAGGGATCATTCAGTCCCCAGTGAACAAGGACACATTATTAATACTTCTTAAATAATATGCAATTCAACTAGCGGAAGAAACAACCCATTTGTCTGCAATTACCTTGTCTCCAAGTTCATCTGGGATCATGGAAAAAACTCCTTAGCCCTTCTTCGTTCATAGCTTGAGACTACTTACACAGAAGTCTAAAAGCTAAGGAGCAAATAACCACAGACAATTCTGGGAGAAAGAAAAGGAAACGAGCTGGACAGATTGTCAGAGCAAGTAAAAGACACAGCCACTGCTGAAGTAAACCAAGGGGAGAGAGTGGAATATACTTTCGGGGGAAAAAAACTCCACCACACACCACAAACACCAAAGCCATTGCTATCCAGGTAGTTTAACTCAAGATACATTCATGAGAGAAAAGAGATGGTAAGCAGTAGGGTGACCAAGAACCTCCACTTCAAGAAGATGGGAATTTCGTGGAGAAAGTCATTTAAGCTAAAGGAGTCTTTAAGAGTGATTTTTCTGTGTGTGTTATACTCTCTGGAGAGAAAAAACATTAAAAAAGGAAGGAACAAAAAGAAGGGGAACCTCTCCTCTGCCCCTCCAAACTGAGAAGCATAAGAGAACAATACATTCCATGACTATGAAAGGTTCCTGAGGAAAAAATTAAGATGTTCAGAGGTCCAGAGAGATGAGTAGATCCATGTATGCAGGGGGACAGGGGAAGGGAAGGCTGTTTGACTTTGCCCCTAATTCAGAGCATATGCCTAGTTCATTCCAAGCCCTGGAGGTTAATATTACAATAGTTACAGTAATAGTAATAATAATAATTTTACATTAAGACCACCTGGAAGCTAATTTTAACAGGCGAATTGGCTTTATGCGCTACCACTTTCTCACAGTTACTTAAGTAACCTGATGAATCACTGATAAATCAACCTAGGCTACAAAATCAAGGCCTTTCTTGACAGTATCTTTTTTGTAATTCAAGAAGTATTTGATGAAAGCTGCTGTAATTCTGTGAAGTACAGTCAGTAGCCACCTTTACAAAGTTACAGAGATAAAGGGATTATATTTTCACTTATCTGAAAGATTAAGCTTAAAATTTAGCTCTGCTCTAAATAAGGCATTTTATTTCAAGATTAAAGCAAATGTACACACATACAATTACACTTCTACAAAGTACAAGCAAGTTCCACAGAACTGTCATGACATAATTTTTACACAGCAAATCCTTTTAATACTTTAAGAAATTCTGACTTAACCAAAATACAGCGATCTTGTGTATCTGTACTCAAGTAACTTTGATGCTTCTAATTATGCACTCCACTAAAGACCTGCAGAACTCCCAAAGCATTTCAGCTTTCCCAAGAGATATTTGCATCTTAAACCAATGTTTTTCTTGATTGTAAATGTGAGGGGAGGAAAAGAAGAATGGACATAGCTTGACAAAAACACATTTTCAAAACTACATTACATAATTCCAGGAACTATGGAATTCTATGGAACTTAAAATATATGTTCAAAAACTTACTAGACATAGATATATGTGAAAATGGTGTATAATTCCCCACATATAGAAGCAGTTGTCACTGTCTAGAAAAAAAATAGCTTGACAAAAAAATGTCCCTCAGATAAAAAGCAGTAGAGTCTTCAGAATTAAAACGCACTTCAACAGTGATCAGAACATGAGAAAGCTCATCACTAGACTTCTCTTTTACTCTATGATTAAAAAACAGTCTAATGTCATATTTGAGTTATCATGTTTCCAGGCTGTCTGCTTCTCTACTTCACAACATCATGCAGTGTTTATACATCTGCCATCCAGCTGGCTACAAAGGTAAATTCAACAGGTACGTGCGTTTAGTCTTCAAGTTAAAATCTGCATTTAGGGGAGGACAGAGCAAATGAAATATCCACAGAAGGAAGAATAAACTCTCATACTATTCTCAATTTCAGTAAACCCCATCTTAAAACACAAACCTACCAACTTATTCTAAGGACTAAACAGTGCTAGGTCAAAACAATGAAAAAAAAAACCCATGCTGTTGTAGAACAATGCAATTCTTCTCTTAGAAAGAGCTTGGTATTTTTGCAATGTAAGAGAGTACTTAGAATTCTGTCACAGTTTAACAAATCACAAAACCGCAACAGAATGTGAAATTTTATTACAGCCCGTAATTCAGATATCCTCTACCTAGTAAAACAATTACATCAATGCCCTTCTTTTTCAAATGTAAATTAAGTACGTGGAAAGATCTCGTGTTCAAATTTATTAGAATTTCCCTATAGTCACAGCTCTCAGCATCTCTAAAGTGCACATTTACCTCCAGTCCTCTGCTCTTTTTCCTGAATCTAATATACACTACTGATACTGTACTGTCAATCAGAACTCCACCAAGGTGTCAAAGCACACGGTTGTTTCCATGGATTCAGTGGCCAAAAACTTACAGTTAACTGAGTGCAACCACTAAAAGTCTTTAACATACTGCACAGTATAAACTCTCTAGAAGACAGCAGCGGAAGTAAGGTGTTTAATCAGACAAAGTCTGACTAAGTCCACTAGATTAAGTATGACATAACTAACAGCAATGTTCTCTAGTTTGTGAAAGGCAACTTAATTGACAGGAAATAAAATCATTAGCTTAGTCTTCCTCTACCAGCGTCCAGCAAGCCTTTAGAGCTCTGTAGAAGCAAGTATCTTACAGTAGAAAACAATCAGCATCAAAAGTCTACATTTATTATGCAACACCAGGCTAACACATGTAGTAAGAAAAAATCCTACTATTCAGCAAGTACTGACATCACAGAAGGTATATTCTACTTCCTTAACACCTACCACCATCCATCTATTTAAACTGCTACTCCTAAATCCCTCTGCTGTTAGCAAGATGATTTGAAGGCAGTGATGGGATTCCCAGTTGCTAAAGATGCAAAGGCCATAATGCTCTTTGCACAGTCATGTGAGGCTTCATTACATGCAAAACTGCAAAAGTACGTTTTCCGCATTCTTCACGAGCAGTAAATCAAGTTTTCTGGAAGTTCTATATCTGCATTTCATTAACTCTATACTTACATATAATATAATTAAGCTTGCAAACAAGGCAAACAACATTGTTTCAGTAAACTGAAATCTCCATTAGTTTGAGCTGTTTAAAATCATTTGATCTGACTGATCATTCAACACTAAACTAAGGTAGTATTAAAGCGCTCCTCAGAAATACTTACTTTGATTTGTGTAGATGACCTGCTCTTTACTCTAGGTTCTTTCAAATGTATTTAAATATTTTTCTGCTCAAATGCTAGTATTTTTGAGATTGGCAACTTAAATTCAGTGACATGTCTGTCATCACACTAAACTTCAACTAATAAATTAAGAGGAACATAACCACTAAAAAATTTTAACAAAAATGTTAAAAAGTTACAGCTGAAGAAGCAAGCAGAGCTGTCTAGAGCTTAAACCAGCTGCCTCTGCACAGAATAAAAGGAGTACTGCTCTTGGCCTGCACTACTGGCTTTCTCAACTGCACAGGAACTGCCTGAACTACTACTTGAAGCAACCTATGCAGCTAGGTAAGCAAACACCACAGTTAGACCAAGAACAGAATTTCAAGAACTGGCCTGCTTGCGCTAAGCATTAAGCAATGATATTCAAATTACTCCAGTCACACCTCTTCTAAGGCCACTTTTGGTCTATTTCTAATTTCACAGTCTCAGAGAAAACAGGTTGAGTGAGAAAGACATTGGAAATTAAACTTACCACCCACGGCCTTTTTCTCTCAAGCATCTCTATTAAGTCTACATGGCGCTTGCATTCATGGTATCTTTCAACATCTTGCTTGTACCGCTCAACCCTCTGCTTCATTTTCTCCAATGAGGTGGTTTTTTCTCTGCACAAGTTCTGTAATATATAATTTCAGGTTTTACAGTATCTAAACAGTTCCCACAAAACAGTCTACATCTCACCAGTACATTAATGCAGAAATTTAACATCAGAGGAAACATTTTAGTACAGCAGTAACTGGAGGGGAACCATCCAAAATGACAGGAACAGGAGAACAAAGGATTAAAAGAATGGCCTGCATGGCTAAGGGCAGACATTTTTCCCAGAACACTGGTCCTTTAATTTTTGTCTGTCTCTTTGTTTTTGAGGAAGTGAGCAACACTAAAGCAAAGGACCATGCTTTAATTCATAAGCCAATGACTTACAGAGACATAAAATATTTGTCTAGGAAAGTTGTTGCCAGTCAAAAATCCCAAAGAAAGGAGTACTTAACAACAGGCATTCCTCATCTTTTGGGTCTGGACCATTCGCACACATCTTCGTACTTACAAGCATTTGAGTGTCAGAGTGAATGAGTTCTGACAGAAAATGAGCATTATTTGGTAAGATCAACTTACTTCATAAACAAATTCCACTTTCTAATTCTGTTACATGTCAGGATAAAATTTATTTCACTTTTCCTACATTCACTGCTGTCTAAAGAACGTATTTACCTCTAGTTCTCTTTCCTTTTCTCTGAAATGTTTTAGTTCGCAATGAAACTGGTACATTTCCGGAGAACCAATGGACTTTTCAGTGGCTTCGAGCAACTCAGTCTTACTCAATTTTGTAAATTCTCCAACTTTGTCCTACAAAATTTTAAAAAGTTATAAAAAATACAGGATTAGTTAGAACAGTGCAATACAGTAATACTGGATTTATTCTATGCTAAATAACTCTGTCATAGTTAACAACCATCTCATGGAGTAGCCATCAAGCCTTCCAGAATATTTGTTCTCAGGATGCTGAAGCAGCCTTGCAGTATACATCTTTTGCAGTATAAATACTATGACTAAGTCGAAAGTTAAGTCATGTGGAAGTTACTATTAAAGCTGGCAGACAAGGCTATTGGAAATATTTCTGTTGAAATACTGAAAGACTCCGGAATACTCTGTTGAGCAGAGCTGCTCAAAACTGAGACTGATGCAAGAAGTGTGCTTACTATTGATACACCAGGAGAGAACAAATAAACTAGAACTATCAACACTGTAATATTGACTGAACTGATTGTACTAAAGAGAAAAAGTTCTTTTAAAAACAAAAGTGTTTTACCAGAGTATTCTGGAAGTTCCAAACAAATACTGTACATACGTGAAAATGAAAAATACGTCACCTGGTGTATTTTTACTTCTGCAGTATTAGCTTTCTAAACTTTAATGCTCTTCTGCACGTCTTCTTGAATTCAACAACAACCTCATGGCTGATAAGGTTTCCTTTCACTACCATTCCTGATGATCCACATAAACTGCGAAGGAACCTGTCACAACTTTAGGGTGCAGTGTGAACAACTTAGCTTCCTACACCTGAATCCTGACCTGCTTGAACATGCATCCAAATACAGAAACTGCCAGTAGTATTCTTTAATCTCTCTCTTTTAAGACCAACTTTCCATTAGGATGATTTTACATAATTCAGTCCTATACATCTTTCAGCCCTATGCTCAATAAACTGTTGATATTACTAGAAAGGCTGTATTAGCAAGTGCTGCTACTTGAACATGAAGACAGGGAACATCGGCATCTTCCCTTTCAGAGTCAACAGGTACAAAATTGTCCGATTAGTGAGCTTTAAAGGTCACACAGATCCTCTTTTCTTTCACCATCACACCAGCATGGCTGCCTCAACCCTGTTCTTTGTGCTGACCCACTGAACTAGGCAAAGTGCTGCTAAAGCTAACCAGCAACAAAATCTTCTCAAACCACAGCACTCCATTTGCACACACTGTCTTTCAAAATTGATTCATACCTGAGGAAGAAACTGGCACAAATTGTCCACCTGGATCTTTAAGGCTGCAATTTGTTCTTCTACTGTTTTCAGGGTTGCTGGTTTTCTGTTGATAAACCACACTGATGCGTTGTTCACCACATAAATCTCACGCGTGATAACAATATTTTCCGGTGGCTTAAACCTGATTAATAGAAAGAAGTGTTTACACCTTCAAGAACATCTGAAAAGTGTTACACCTTTAAAGGTTACCCAGTGTCAAAGTATTGTTAAAATTTACAGATAGCTAAATATTTACTCTAAATTAACTGGGCAGTAGCATCAGATTCTTATTTCCACGATCCAGAAAACATCCAGTACTTCAGTGATGAACTAAACTCACATAGGAAACACCAAGAATATCTGCAAATCTTAACTCAGAAGTTATATAAATGAGATGCTCATGCTGAATATATGAAATACTTAAAAGTTGTTACAAATATGAACAGTTCTTATAAAAGCATAATCTGTGTGATATTAGTAAGTTTTAAAATTGCTGTGAAAGAGGTACAGAACATCTTTAAGTATTAGTACACAGAAATACATCAGTACGCTGTGTATATATACTCAATTAGAGAAAAAAACAGCATACAACACAAAAATACTTATTTTCATTTTCTGCTTTTAAAAACCACAGAAGATATGTTAGTTTTCATTTAGTTTTCTAGCTCCATACCTATTTTCAAAAATTTAGTCTGGGCAAGATGCAGCAATAACAACTAAGTCAAACTCYTGGAATTTTGGTTTACCATTTTGATTTAAAAATTGTCTAGTGCCTGTTAAGCACACTCTTAAGGATGGGAATATAGACTTGCACAGCGATCATGTACCTCAGGACATTTAAGAATGAAGTTCAATGCAGAAGTGAGCACACATCTGCTGCTGGTGTTTGGACTAAGCGCCATAGGGATATGATCCTGTTTCTTGATTACTGAGCTACTACTTCTTGCGTCACCTCATTTCAATTTATGAGGCCTCATTCCAAAGACCTACAAAGCCATGCTCCTTCCTTTCATTAAAATAACATCAGGTTACTATCATAACTTGGGTTTAGCTACATTTCAAGTACCAAATTCAACAAAGGCAACACATGCCTACAGAACTTCAATTTTTAGTTCCTGTAAAAAAAAGCAATCTTCTGCATCATTGTCTCCCATCTTACATGTTGTATTTAAACATTTTCTACCAACAAGACAAAAGACTCAACTACACTGCAACCATGACATGCTAGGGCTAATGAGCTATGAAGCGCTAAATCTTCACATACTGCAAGATTGTCTCCGGAATTTCAAGTAACACTGGAATATATTTATGTTAAAATAACCACACCATCTACCTGAAAGACATCCTATCTCCTAAATACATCTTGCCTGGGCAAACACTAAAGAAGGTCTTACTTGATCATTCCCACAATAACCAAAATGGACAGACAAAAATTTTTCCAAGGCCTGCTGCGGTTTTTGTTTTTGTCTCAATAAATTTTTTTCTTTTTAGAGAAAAAAAATTTTCTCTAAAATTCTGATAAGGGTGGCCAATTGTTATGCAAATTGACACAGGCTATGAATCAGCTGACCATCTCTATTTTCTCTTTCATTCAGGCCAACAGACCAGGCTAAGGCTTATTAAAATCACCATAGCATCCACAAAAAGAAAATGCATGCAGTATTGCCCTATGCATAAGCTAACAGAATTTTAAGTCCAAAAGATTTCCAGTTCCTCTGTTTTGCAACAGCTTACCTACAAGACTGCATTACATGGAATTAGTCAGATCCCTTCTTTTACTTCTTTTCTATCTGTACGTGATGTTTTCAGTTAGAATGCAGGCAAGCCCCTCCTACTAGCAGTATCAGTATAAGAAAGTGAAGACAGATCGATCAGTTTTAAAACTTAGACTTTTGTCTATTTTCTTTAATGAAACGAATTCCAATCACCAAATAGCGATGGCAGTAGTGACGAAATAATCAGAACCTTAAATGTAATCAAAAGCTAAATACACCATGCAGAACTATCTTTTTCTATGCATTTTTGTACATCAAGACAAGGTGAAATGCTTCAGAAAGCAAGATCAAGAGTAGCCATCACTGCTTATTTCTTGTGTGATAATTATATAACTTGATCTTCTGAAGCCTGTGGGAATTAAAGGACAAATTAAGCTAAAAGACAAACCTCTGCACAACAAATTTTTTTCTCACAAGTTTGTGAATGACTGCGTGGGAAAATGATCCCATTAAAAGCACATGAGGAAACAGTTTTACTACTTACAGTTCAATTTCCACTATGCCTTTCATGCACCCTTGCTTCACAAACAGACCAACCTACAAAATTAATTTACAAGTTGTAATTGCAAAATAAAATGTATTATCTTACAAGAATATGCATTTGTATAATGGAGCTACTTAATGTAGTTTATTGAAAATTCACAATTAAAAGCAAAATAAAGCCCTAACTAAAAATAAAGGAAGACACTACTATCCTCCACCATCAGCATTAGAACCTCCTCCACAAGTTAACAATTTCTGATCAACTTGAGTCTCCAAAACTGAACAATTATAATTGGAAGATCCACAGACAGGAAGAAGTACTCATGAATTTGGGGAATAAAGACAAGTGAAAAGACACTGCTGAGTACCTGTGACAATTAGAACTGACAATTCTAATAGTATGAAAATACATCATGAGAATTAAAGAGAAATACCAACACACAATACTGCCATGCAGTCAATTCCCATATACACATTTGTTTCTGCCTGAGCAGCTTCAAGAGAATATGCGCAATCATTCAGGCATCCAGATTCATTGCTCCAAACCTACTCAGAGAAACTGCATCCAACGAGAATACCCAAGAAAGCAAGTGCAAAATTTTGAAAATGTCAAGATATTACCTTCCTACTACAGCATCAATGCATATCTTGACAGTAAAAAGTAAAAATAGAGTAGAGCAATCCAAATTCCATTCAAATCAAAGATCCGTGCCTCTATGCTTTCAGCTGAATTTTCAAGACACATTAGTGAGTATGTTATTTCTAGAGGTATTTTGGAACTTATTTTAAACTTTGTCTATTCCTCCTTTAGTTGGTACTTCTTATCAAATGTTTAGGCCATTAAGTGGCACTTTTCTACCTCACTGTGGATGCTTAGCCATCTTCAAATAAAATCTCTAGTCAACTCAGACTGCCCTACAACTTAGGTGTTCTCATTTCATAATTTATACAAGACAAGTAGTAGTTAATTAAAATAACTCCCCTTTGTCTCTGGACCAGGTTACTCTTCAATTCAGACGCCTCAAGGAAGACAGTCTTTCCCCCACCCTCTGCTAGACAGCGCTCTGAATGAAAATCAGATTAACTATGAAAATTAGAAAAGCTCATAATTACCTTATCAGCTCGCCCTAAGAAAGCAGGTTTTCCAGCCAGTCCCAGGCAGATGGCACAAACAATACTTGACTTGCCTGTGCCATTAGCACCAACAACCACGTTCAGGTTGGGCCCTGGATGTACTTCACAGACAGTGTATGTCCTGGAAAGCACAGCAAGTTTTTAAATTTTAAAACACTATACTACCTTTAAAAAAAAAAAGGAACTTGCTTAGAAACATTTCATTACTTTATTAAACAGATACAAATACCTCCTCTAGACTCAATTGTGAAATACCGTAAAATAACCATTTTGCAAGAAAGTCTCGAGAGTGAAAACTAACACTTCAGTGAAACACCATGAAAGACACTCCCATCAGCCAAAGTACTCACCAAAACTTTCTTTAAAATCAGTGACTGCAAAGAATAAAATCCAGCAATAGAATGATAACTTTTTAAATAAACTTACTAGGGTCTCATTTTATTTTATGCATCAAAATGAAGACAGAAAACAGATCATGCAGTAGCTTTCTGGAGTTCAACTTGTATCAAATCATCCCCAATGTCTGGGGTTTTTTCTAACTGCATTACACATCTTTCATCATGTGCATCCAGAATGCCTACTGCAGTAATAACTATGGGAAGAGACCAAATTCACCCAAGCAAACTCGCATCAAGTTAACACCCTAAATTTCTAAAGAATCATTTGACGAATTTCCTATTCCTGAACTGTGCCAAGCACAGAGAGCTGAAACACTACCACAAAAGGATGAGTACAGAGTAGTTAACGCCAATGCAATATTGTAAACCATGTACTTGTGGAAGAGAAGGTCTGTGAACCTTTAAAGAGGATTTAACTACTATCTCTGAGGATTCAATTAACATCTAACACGTGACTCACACATTACGCTACTGAAGATTTTCAAGGCTAGCATGGAGCCGTAAGAAAATGGTCTGACGACGTCTGCTAGTCCAAATATGTCCAAAAACCATGGTATTTGCAGTACACAGCAGGTGGAAAAAAATTTCCACGTGCAAAGACCACAGACACTTCATCCTAATGGATCTCAAGGCCTATCACCACTGCCCTACGCGCACTTCCTGTAGTCTCCCCTTCTCCAATGCTTGGCAGCCACCTGCCTGAGAGACGAAGAGCACGCAGAGCTGCACGGCCGACAGGAGCCATCGCCTGTGGGCAAGGCTGGCCAGGACCGGGGAACGCGCTGCCAGGGAAACGACCCTGCGCTGACAACCCCTGGCACTCGTAACCCACACAGCAGTGTCGCCCAGCGCCCCACGCCGAGTAAGACACCACCTTCCCTGGAACATCGCTTCCCGCACCTCCTCCGCCAGCCCTCGGTACCCGCGCGACCCTGCTCCGCCACTTCGGCCCCTCCACAGCGGGGCGGAAGGAGCGGGCCGCGGCCGATCAAGGGGGAAGAAACGCCCCCCGCTCACTTACAGGAAGTTCTTCATGAAGATCCTGACGATGGAGCCCAGTACGAAGGGGGATTTGGACTCATAACGCTGCACAGCTTTCACCTTTTCCCGCGCCGCCGCCATGTTTTCTCCCAGGCCGCCCCCTCCGCCGCGCGCTCGGCCCGGTGGTCCGGGGGGATGGGACTGAGCCGCCCTAAAGCTCCTCATTGGCCGGGAGCGCCAGCGCCCATTGGCTGGCGGGGCGGGGCGTTGCGGCCCTTGTTGCTGGGGCGGCCGCGGTGCAGCGCCGCGCACTGCGGGGGCCGGGTTGGGGCGATGCCGAGCTCCGGATTCCGCTGCCCGTCTGGGCCGGTTACCGCCGCCTTCCCTGCGTTCGTTTACGGCGTTATGAGCAGCTGGGCGTGTTTAGTTTGGAGAAGACTGACAGGAAATCTCGTTGATGCATACAGCTGTCTCAAAGGCAAATGCCAAGAGGAGGTTGCTAGACTCTTTTCAGTAGTGTCCTGCGACAAGATGAGGAGCAATGGCCATAAAGTAAAGCTCATCAGCTTTCTTCAACATGAGAAGAACTTCTTTACATGGAAGGGACAGAGCACTGTAACAGTCTTTCCCTGGAGGCTGTGGAGTCTCCCTCTCTGGAGGCATTCAAGCACCACTTGGACACATTCCTGTGTCACTTGTTGTAGATGACCCTGCCTTGGCAGGGCGGGTTGGAGTAGGTCATCTCCAGAGCTCCCTTCCAACCCTAACAATTCTGTGATTCCATGATTCAGGCTAATGGTTCGGGTAAATAACATTCCAAGACTGGCTGTCAGACAAGAAGTTGTTCCCGGGTGTTTCTGGGAACACAGCTCAAGGGTGAGCCCAGGAGTCAGGAATCGAGGCTGAGGCCTCAGGAGAGCTCCTGAGTGACCCAGACCGAGGAGTGTGGCCGGGGAATGCACCACAACAGACAGCTCATCTTTTCTTTGAGCTGTGATCTGAGTCAGGTTTTCTCTCTCAAAACATGAGAGATGGAACAGGACTCAGTGTGTCTGTCACACTGCCAGAGGAGCGTGCTCTCTCCAGGCTTTGCCCTACACCGCTGCTCCTTCGCGTCTCCTGAGTGAGGGCAGTCACACTGGCAAACGCTGCTCGCATCCAGGTGGACAAAATGCCAGCTCTACTAGTGCTTGGCTTGAGATGTCTTTGTTAATATTCATTATTGTGAAGTTTGTATTAGGTTTATTTTGGTGTGACAGCACAGTCAGAATACCATTTCATTTACTTTACAAAGACAGAATAACAGTGACATTTTATAACAGTTGTTATTCTGGATTTCTGTTGGTGTAAATGAGATCTGAATTTGCTCCTCTTTTTGGAAATTATTAAGGATAATAATAAAATGAAAATTAATGGGACAATATTTAAAGAATAAAACCAATATTAAAATAAGGACAGTATTGAACAGGAAGACAATAAAAGGGCTTTACACTGATCTCAGGATGAGCTGGGCTCCAGTCCAGCACAAAGCTACATTTATGGCAATCAAATACGAGCCCATTACCACTTGGGGCATTTAGCTGCTTTTCAAGGTTTTTTTCATTTCCATTTTACAGACTGTGACACAACTGGGATCGGAGCAATTACTTGTAAGGTCTTCACTAGTTTTTTGAAAATTTTCAGACATTAAACAGGCCTGGTATGACAAGTCTCAAAAGAGCTGTTCTTTGCCCCACTGTGGTACTGGTACAGCTACTGCAGCAGTGAAGAAAAGAAAAAATAGTAAATAAATATGGCTCCAGGACAGAAATTCATTGCATGAGGAGTTTCCCATTTGGACAGAGCTGATAGAATATTTTTTTTAACTCACCGTAAAACTGAAGTTTGCTAGTGGAGGAATCTTAATGCACCTCGCCCAGTTTTCAAATGTTTTGTAGCCATTCT
Organism: Cardinalis cardinalis; assembly: GCA_014549065.1. Taxonomy (NCBI): domain Eukaryota; kingdom Metazoa; phylum Chordata; class Aves; order Passeriformes; family Cardinalidae; genus Cardinalis; species Cardinalis cardinalis. The sequence continues at coordinate 1,074,134 of JACDOX010000213.1, forward strand.
TTCACTAGTCTTAGAATTTCCTATTCTATGAACTGATATTAATCAGACACTGAAGTAAATGAAAGCCACCTTTCAAATTTTCCCTCGGTACTTTAATACCTGCAACAAAAATGATTGGAAAGGTGATGTTCCCTACTTAAGGAAGAACTTAGGTGTTTCTTTGGTTTGGTTTTTTTGGTGAGTTTTTCCCCCCACCTTTTTTTGCTTCCCCTCCTCTCTTCCTCCCCTCATCAGGACAATGCCTCACACCTTGTGGATAAGTATTTCCTTCAGTAATACTGATAAAATGACTGTAGCACTGACGTCCCTAGAAATCACTCAGTGGAGAACAGGTTAGAGTCCTTCATTTAGGCTTTTATTTTATCAGCCTAAATCTGATTACTTTGATGGAGTGAGGAAGAGTTATGTAAATCTTTAGAGATAGAGCCTAACAGTTGTACTTCATGCTTTATTTCATTTACATACAGAGAACCATCAAGTCTGATTATCTGAACCACTTCATCTTCCCTTGTTTTCTGCTTAGATTATTTGAGCTGAATATTGATAACAAAATGTGCACTTTACAGAACAACTGTAAAATTGTGATGATGCATATGAAACAGTCCATTAATTCTGTTTGCTTTCGTTTTTGAATAATAGCAAGAGTGATGTGTTCATAAGCAGCTGACTAGGGAGACTGTAGGTACCTAGGAGAGGCAGATAAGATATCAATTCCTTTTGGCTCTTCCTCAGACTCTAGGAAATGAAAAATGGCTTCAATCTGTGTGGTTAAATAAATACACGAGTACTGAATGTATTACATTGAACAATTTCTTCAATTGTTTCTGCCACCAAAATGAATATTTACAAAAGATGCAAGGGCCTAGATCATCCCAGGTGCTGTTGATCCTTATAGGCTGTTAGGAAAAGCATATTCTTCGTTCTGAAAGAACCAGGATATGGTGGCTGTAAGAATAATTTCTACCACTCAGTACATAGCTTCCTGCAGTGGTTCTGATTGCTTTTTGTTAGCCTTCTTAGGTGATGTGATCTACACATTTCATTCTCTTCACGTTCAAAATAATGAATTCACAGAATCACAGAATCACAGAATTACTAGGTTGGAAGAGACCTTTAAGATCATTGAGTCCAACCCATGTTCTAACACCTGAACTAGATCATGGCACCAAGTGCCACATCCAGTCTTTTCTTAAACACATCGAGGGATGGTGACTCCATCACGTCCCTAGGTAGATGATTCCAGTATCTAACCACTCTTTCTGTAAAAAACTTCCTCCTTAATTCCAGCCTGTATCTCCCTTGGCACAGCTTGAGACTGTGTCCTCTTGTTCTGTCTGTTGTTGCCTGGAGAAAAAGACCGACCCCCAGCTCACCACAGGCACCCTTCAGGAAGCTGAAGAGAGTGATAAGGTCTCCTCTAAGTCTTCTTTTCTCCAGGCTGAACAACCCCAGCTCCCTCAGTCGTTCTTCATATGGCCTGTGCTCCAAGCCCCTCACCAGCCTCGTTGCTCTCCTCTGGACACGCTCAAGCATCTCTATGTCCCTCCTAAACTGAGGAGCCCAGAACTGGACACAATACTCAAGGTGTGGCCTCACCAGTCGCGAGTACAGGGGAAGAATGACCTCCCTGTTCCTGCTGGCCACACCATTCCTGATACTGGCCAGGATGCCATTGGCCTTCTTGGCCACCTGGGCACACTGCTGGCTCATGTTCAGCTGACTGTCAGCCAGCACCCCCAGGTCCCTTTCCTCCTGAGCACTGTCCAGCCACACCGTCCCCAGCCTATAACGTTGTAGGGGGTTATTGTGGTCAAAGTGCAGGACTCGGCACTTGGACTTATTGAACTTCATCCCATTAGATTCTGCCCATCCATCCAACCGTTTCAAGTCCCTCTGCAAAGCCCTCTGTCCCTCTAACAGATCCACACACGCTCCCAGCTTAGTGTCATCTGCAAATTTGCTAATGAAAGACTCTAAACCCTCATCCATGTCATCAACAAAAATATAAAACAGAAATTCAGGCTACTTTATTAGGTTCAGTTCTTTCTCCTTACACTGATTAGTACGAAATATAGAGCAGAGCAATAAGGTGATACTAAAACTTTCATTTTATTAGGAAGTTATAGTAAATTTAAAAAAAAAACTCACACACAAATACATAAAACCTTAAAAAATAACAAGACATGAATTCAGTTTCCTATTAATATAAATGCAAGACATCTGTGGTTGGGCAAAGTGTAAGTGCACTCTCTGTGAGTGTACAAACTTATTTAATAAAAAAAAATCCAAAACCAACAAGACTCTCATCCTAGAAAAACTATGGCTTTAAAGTGTTTCATTTCATATAATTCCACAGGCCAGCATCTTATGCTAAATTATACTGAACACTAGAAGTGAGTTAGTTATTGATAAATATATTTGTTATAGTAAAATAATTCACTATCACAAAAAATTGCCAGCAGAGTATTAAGTTTCCCAGAGAGATTTGTCATTGAGAATAATTGCACTTAACCTGTAGGATAATACTAGTAGCTAACACTATTTTCTTTGTTATTTCAAAACATTTATAATTTTCTTAACAAAATCCATTCTATCCCCAACACAAAACATTCACTGAATGCAGATTTAAGATAACACAATATTGGACTTCAATTGTGCAACTTGAATTTCCTCATTTTACTTATATACCAGAAACGTTAAAAAAATTAAAAATGAATGATCTGTGCAAAATGGGAAGCCTTTATGTAATAACTGATACCTCATGCAGAAGAGGAAATAATATCAAAAAATTATGGTCTAAGAAGCCCTGAGTCAATATTTTCATTGAAAAGGCGAGGAACAGGAGTACTCCAAATTCTTCCTATGTATTGGTGTGTATTCAAACCAGTCCAGTATTTACTTAAATCATATTTTAAAACAGGCAGTTCGTGCAGTTTCTAACATACAATTCTTCAATGTGCTTCATTCCTTTCAGCAGACTGTATTTAATACTCAATTTCATTTAAGCTGTCAGGATAGCCTGATGAGAATTGAATTTCTTCCATTTCTGGAACACAAAGATTGAAGAAATACTGTAATTATTTTTATTTTTGTCATACATAAGAATACTTACAGCAGAATTTAATTAGCATGCTGGATTTAAATGGTATTGTGATGTGGTTTTTAAAAAGTTTACAGCCACTAGTTTTCTAGTTGAGATTCTGAGGATGATCTCACATCCTATTAGAGGGTAAAAGTTCTGCACTAACACAGCAGCCTGATATTAAATTCAAATGGAGACTCAAGGGAAATATCACTCACCCACAAACATGCACTGTGAATTTCAGGTGTTTCTTATAAAGTATCTTGAAACTTACCCAAACAAGGTCCTGCCTGGAACAGAATATCATCAATAGCAGTGTCACTTCTTACTGACACACCACGGATTGCCTCAAAAATAATCTGTAAAGTAAGACACAAATTTTCATTAATCCAAATGGTGGAAGGACTGAAAAAAATAATAGCCATGCAACCTATTAAAGGCATACCCTTTACCCCCTCCTCTGCCCTCCCTTCCCCTCTCCTTTCCTCTCCCTTTCATTTTCCCCTCTCCTTAGACAGACCTCTGGCTTTGCATCATTCCTTCCCCTTGGTGCCCCCTTAGAAAGACCACCCTACAAGAAGCTGCCATTTCATCACAGCTCAGTAGCTGTATCAAATTTGGACAGGGCTACAGACAACTGAAGGAAAAGAAATTACACAAATGATCTTGAAAAAGCCCTACCACTACCGACAAAAACTGATAGCATTTAAATTTAAGTACTTTAAAATAGCATTTAAATACGTTTAAATACATTTGAATTCATAACTATTTTCCTACTTGCAACTTATTAATGTCTTTAATAAATCCCTCCCTAACTTCATTTGTAAAAAATTAGATTATTTCATGTTCTTCAGTTATCCATTCAATGCCACCTACATTTAAACATTTTATTGTAATTTTTTTTTAAACAATACAAAACTTGGATTCTAGTACATACTTCATTTCAATATTCTAATTTGACTGCTTCTTGCTTTTTTTTCTTACCTGGTAGTTTGTATCACTTTCATATTCTATCAGTCCCCTTAGCCATGAGATGCTTTGTTCCCCTGTCCTCCTCCACAAAGGTATCTCTTCATCATCCCCTTCCTTTTTTAGATAAACACTTAATAATCCAGTCCCAGCTCCATACATATGATAGAAAAATGTCAGGCACTGTTTTCCAGATGTTCCTCTTAGTGATCTTGAAACTAGGTATGCTCTCTGTCCATAGACCATGTTAGATGCCTCTATATACATGTAGTATCCTTTAAAAGATATAAGTAAATATTAGCAAAGTCGGATACATTACGTTGGAATGTTCATTATGCTCAATATACTCATTATATTAAAAAACCTCCATGGCTGAAACTATTTTGTTAATGATTCACAGACTTTCTGCATTTGTGAACTGTAGTATTTGAGACACTATAATAATTGTGTGCTGTAATAATGCTGGGTTTCAATTCATAAAGCCAAGAGATGATTTAGTCTTTATAACAAGTTTATAGTATGATTCAGTCTTTAGAGAAAAAGGCAAGTTTTTTATTATGCTGTAATAGGAGCTTTAGGTTTTGATTTTTAACTGACAGTACTTCTATGCATAGTGAACAACAAAGTATTTGAAATGGATTGCACTAGGTTTGGTACAAACCAGCTTGGGAATTCTCCAATACACTGTGTGAATTATGGATCTACAGCTGTAGATAATGTTTCTTTTCATCTCTCTCTTGACTGCTCCTCACCACCAAACTACAACCTGGCTGAGAGGGGATGCACTAGGGGTTTGCACAGAAAATAGGACTCTTGAGTGCCACAAGAGACTCTCAAGTATCCACTGGCTGCTGTTGCTGCTCTCAGCATTCTGCCTGTCTAACTGATCCTTGGGAATTCCCACTCCCTCTGGAGGCAATCTCACCCCCAGGACTTGTGACAGACAGGCAGGTAAAGGGACAAACCACAAAAAGGGAACACTGGGACTGCATGAAGAGTTCCTGCCTTATCTGAGTTCACTGTCTTCTGGCAGAGCATACAATCTCAAAAGAGAACAGTTGCTTTATGCAGCAGATGGGATGTGGGGATGCTCCTCAGTCTTCTCACACACTTCAGTTTTCTCCATCTGGTGATATCTGAGTGATGGAATGAGGGGCATGAATTTGCCTTCCACCAGTTCATGGCCTGAACCCTTAAAACTTGGTTATATCTGTTGAAATACGTAGCCACAGAAAAGAATACAAAGGAAGAATATACTACAGCTGCTGTTACACCAGAAATTGCGTTCTGATAGAGATTGATTCATTGGAATTCTGAGACAGCTGCAAGTCCATCTGAAGGTATGCTTTAGGCTATGGTTGGTGGTGATGCAATTTTCTGTGCATTCATGCTAAATACTAAACACTTAACTTGCACTAGCGAGCTTGTGGAGCACATTTTCAAGACAAAGGGCTTGTGGGATCTCTTTTATTTTTCATGTTTTAAGTTTGAACCCAAAGGGGTTCACAAAGAAGAATCCCAACCGCTTGCACAGCTTGTTGTTAAGAAATGAACTAAGGAATAATAATTCACAGACCAGGCTTAAAAGGCTCTCAGTTTTAAAGTCAAGCTATCAGCCTCACTTCTCAGACTACTTAATGATCCACATAAACTGAAAATAAGTCTAAAGTCAGTTTCAGGGAATATTCACATAAACCGGGAGTTTGGAAGGAGCTTTTGCTTTGAGATCTGGACCGTCATCCTCTTCTTTTATCTCCTAAGATCTGGACAGTCATCCTCTTCTTTCATCTCCTAAGGAAATGGCTACTTTGGGACATGACAACCAAATTATCCACATGGCCTAGAGATAATTCAGATTAAATGTCATATTCTCAAAACCACTCATGAGTTCCCTGTGTAATGTGCTTATTTCATTAGTAACTTTTCTGAATAGAAGAGCAAAAGCTTTCTCTATCTTCTGGGTTATCATTTAAAATATTTAATTAATACTTTTTATTAACTGCCAAACTCTCTTCTGAAAGTTCAATGTGGAATTTAACTCACCTACCCCAGTAGTGTGGTCTCCTTTCGGTCCAGTGTAAGAAGTGGGAGTTGGACCCCTCTTCCTGTGCCAGCTCCCACGACCTCTCTTCTTCTGGGTAAACACACACTCATCTTTTTCAAAAGTGCATTCTCCAGGACTGGGCAACAACAAATCTGTAAGGAGAGGATATAGTTTAAAACTTCAAATACGTTAGACTGATATATGGAGAGATTACACAAGTAATGTATTGCATTTCCTCACCTGCTGACATCAATTACAGCTACCTGGCAATGCTTACAATAGTCACAAGCTTATACAAGCTACCTTCAAACTGTTGTATAAAATTTAATTTCATTCTCTTCACATCTTTGGGAAAATGTGTGCCGTAGTCTAGCTCAGTAACTAGGATTCACTAGTCCTAGGATTCTTTAAAACAGTCTATTAGTCTTCACAACAGTGTTTTGGACTAGATGATCTTATGAGGACTTTTGGTTTTAATGGTTGGATTCAATGGCCTTAGAGGTCTTTTCTAACCTTAGCAATTCTGTGATTCTATAACTGTCACAGGCTCTGTTATAGAATAACCAGTGTAATTTTCTTCAATGTTTTGGCACCCCAAGAAGGTTAATAAATCCCAGCATGTATAACATGCATAATAAATGAGCATTGTCAAAGACTGGAGTTTCTGTGAACTGAAATCAATGCCACATTTAGCTCTCCTCTGTTCCTTTGGCACCAGACTCTACTGTAGCCTGTAACATACCACAGAGCTGCAATTACTGGAGTATTTTCATTATTTCAATTCTATTAGATCATACAAAAGGTGATATAATTCAGGCGCATGCCAGGAAGCTTCTGTCGGGTAATCTTACTTTGTCATTCAGAAGTAGACATTTTGAGCTGCCTACACCTTTTGAAGAGGAGGAAGCCTTGATACCTCTTGGGCATTTTTTAGGCATTTATTTTGCTACCATCAGAGACAAGCCATGGCATGACTATACACCCAGATACCAGTTCTGCATCTTTGATTCCTTTTCCAATTACTTAAAAATTACAGCAAGACAACTGTTGGAAATAGTTTAGAAAAATGGCATCTTGTTTTGTAACGTGTGACTTCTCTCTGTTTTTTAGCCTGAATGCATAAAATCCAATCAAGAGAGGTCATTAAAAAGCTATTAGGACCATTGCAAAGACATGGCTCTATTCCAAACAAGAACGGGATTGTAGATTGTGCCTGCTTCATGAGAATTTTTTTTTTAATCAGGATACAATTGTTGTAATGTCAAACCTCCAAAGCCACAAAAGGGGGAGTTGGGTGAGTTCAGAGAGGTTGGCCTGTGCATGTCAGAGGATAAAATTTGCTGAAAACCATTTCGTTTCTCTCACTACAGTGGGAGTCTTGGACTGCTTTTCCCTGTCTTCATCAAAAAAAACTGCAGCTCAGGTGAAGCTGTGTCTTGACCTTGCACAACTATATTTCTTGCCTAAAAAAAAAATTATGCTGTGTTTTGAAAAACACAGAGTCCATTCCTGGCTTCTTAAAGACCATTTGAAAACTACTTTTCACTCAGTTGAACTGTGGGTTTATTTTAATGCCCTCAAAGGACCTTTCACCTATACACAACTGCTCTGGAGTCATTGAAATTTATTAGGAGTTAGCTGGTACCCCTGTGAGCAAAAACTGGTCCTTGCTGGATGCTTCCTGCTTTGCAAAATAGGAGTTATGCAATACTTATTGGAAAAAAAGAAAAGACAAGAAAGCACAACAGGATGAAGTCAGCTGTAGGATAGGCTTGGAAAATGAAGGTGTATGATGAACTCTTCTCAAAAGGACAGCAGCTGTTGGATGACAAATACACATGGTCTTACCAGCAGCCTGGCAGCTTCCCAGGCTCAATGATACATCATCCAGTGCCACAAGTCCACAGTCCCAGAAACTTTTACACCAGCTAACAAAGACAACCTGCGATACAGGAAGGAAATTTTAGGTACAAAACCTGGCACTGTTAAGAGTCTGAAATGTTAAGTGTTTTTTCCAAATGTACAGATAATTTTGAAATCTACAGAACAGGAATAATGGATCCACTTTGCCTTGGCACATTCTACCGATGACTGAAATGTCAATTCCAGTGGGAACTAAATGTATGTTTTCAATCTAAAGAAAATATTATCTCACTTTTGTAGGCAAATAATGTACATCTCTATGTAATTCCCATTTATATTATATCGTGTCCCCGATGTCTCCGGGTGCGTCCTGCTGGCTTCCCTGGCTCTCGCTGCTGAGCCAAAGGTGGCAGCTGTGGTTCTTTTCCACAGAGACACCTCGGTCTTAGCTAGCGGCAGCAGTTGAGCGCTTAGAAAGGTCCAAGCAGGGATAAATCTCAGTTTACCTTTGGCGGAGAAGCTTACAGCTGCAGTGAAGCAAAGGAGCGAGCTCTGTTGTGAGTTAATCCAGGTTTATTGATGCATAATGGATCCCTATAGCAGCTCCAGGATCCAGCCCTGGACACRACCTCCTGATGGAACCAGACGCAGGTACAGACAGACCTTGAGCACATGGTGCTGTRTGTTTTTCAAACCTTGGACCAGGGGCGGGGAAGGGGAAGGTGAAAGCCAATCAAGTGTCAGGGGATGGCCCAGGGAGATTTGATTGATAGACAGCTAGGCAGGAGGGCAGAGGGGCAGGGGAACAGGGGGGAATTGCGCAACACTGCAACACCCATTTTACTAGAATAGTTTTTTGTCTCTGAGAACACATGACTCACTGAGATTGTGTTTTTTTCTTGCCTAACACCCAACATGAACAGCTCAAATATCTTCAACTATCTTATCCTGAAAACTAGGAGGTTTTATCCATGGAAAAATAAATTTGAAAGAGTAATGTGGAGTGATGGACAAGAATGGCTGTGGCAAAATGCAAAGAATAATAGAGATGAACTGAAACTACTACACACAATGGGATTATTCATAAATGACTCAGTGCTGTGACATCGTAGAGCAGGAGACTTGAAATGTCATGCATAATTCACAGTGCTCATCTGAGTTTGTGAAGGTTTATAAAAACACCCAAGATCGTTGATTTGAGTAAACATTAATTCCGCCAAGTCACTCATGAGATAGTAAAATAAAATGTAAAGAAACTCTAAGACTCTCAGTTGCCCTTCTGCTGAAGTTGACACAAATCTCTTTGAATTACAGAAGACACATTAGGTTTTATTTTGTGAAAACACTGCTGGCGGTTTTCTTGGCCTAACTACACCAAACCATCTGTCTGACCACTGGGGTTATGACCATAATTTAGGAGGAGCTTTTCAAAACAACTCCTTTGTGTTGAGTTCTATTCTAGTGATTGCAGATGGATTACTGTCACTTCAAACTGTTTAATCTTCTGGACAACACCTCAGTTGCATATTTGAGGTTAAATGCTGACTGACAATTTTCACATGGGTACAAAATGGCATTCAAAGTTTGTTAGAGCATTATTTAGTACGTTCTCTTCTAGTAGGCTTGGTAACACCTTCAGTATGGTACTTACATGGTATTTTGCCAGTTTGTTTTGTTATGCAGTATTTATTGACTCATTTGCTTAAAATAACAGGAACTGCACAAAAAACTTGGAAGTATGTATGCATTATGCTGCCCAGGGTGGAGCAATTTTTGAAACTCTTCAATTCAGTGCTCCCAAACCTGATTATTATTGATTATCTGTCTTGTAAACTGCCACTGATATGGAGTTAAGAAGTGCCCCTGCACAGAATGCAAAACTGCTCAGCATATGGGGGCCTAAACCTCACACCTTTTATTCGTTCTTTTCTTCCCACTGTAGAACTGTATCTCAGCCTCAAGGTTTAACAGAACAAAAATTTTTTCATACTTTATAAGTTCATTGTCAGGACACAGGAGCAATCATTTAAAAACAGTAGCATCTCTTGGAAAAAAGCATAAAATAAGTGTAAAATAAGATAATGACATTGGGTGAATACCATTGGCCAAAATTTTAATAAATGAATTCTGGTGAGCATTTGTAGTGAACTAAAGACATGTTATAGCCCTAAATCCATGAATCTTCAGAAAACCACACATGTAAGGGTGAAGTCAGTCCCCATTTGTGAAATAACCTTTCCACATTGCGGTGTCATGCTTTAAGCGATGCTTTAGTATTGACCTCATTGGGAGGAGGATTAAGTTCTTTATTCTTAGATTGCAGTAATTTGTTCCATACAAGATATGTAACTACCCATTGGGTCCTGGAGAAAGCCCTCCATTTAAAAAGCATCACAGCAATAACTGTAGTCTCTCAAAGGCCATTGAACCAGTAATCTTTGTACAACCAAAGGATTGATCTGATTCAGTTACTTGTTCAGCTTTGCCATCTGTAGCTTAAGCTTCACTAGTTTTCCATTTCATTTTTGTGGTGTTAAGGGACACACTGCCATGAGCACATTCCATAATTTCAGGGATGAAATTACAAAGTCTTCTACTTGGGAGCTTCTACTTGTGAGTGCAGAGTTTTCAGTACTGGCTATAGCAAATCTACTGAAATTGTTACAGTCCCCTCAATTTATTTTATTGTTACATTCTTGATTTAATTTTAAGCAATGGACTAGAACGTTTTTATTCACAGGTCAAATTTATTCACTCTTCTTCTGTTTTAAATATACTTTTCTGTCATAAAGCAAAATATTTGAGTATTTGAACTTTACCTACCAAAATTGTATCAACTTGGATTTACTAAAGTACTCATTTTCACACTGAGTCAGATCTCTGAATCCTTCCTACAGTCTCAACAGAATTAATCTCAAGTTGCTTTGCGTTTGTTCTTGTTTTGAATGAAAGTATTTGCTAGGTCAATTTTTCCAAAATAAAATCTTATGACATTATCTCATGCCTTGGAGAAGACAATAGGGGATTCTTTGTGCTGAGCTTTTTTTTGTCCTAAAGCATGGCAGATGAACAACATACTGATTGTTTCAAGCTAGGTAACAGAGATTCCTGGACTCTCATGCTATTTTGGACGCTAAATTAAAAACACTATCTAGTGAAGGCAGTTGTTGCCCGTGTTACTGAAAAATAAAACATATCTCTCATGTCTCTTTTTGTTCCAATAACAGGACATGGCTGGGGAATCAGTTTCCTTCCAAACCATTGCCCCAGCTTAGAAGCTGGTTTGTTTATCTTGCAGTGCCTAATCAATGGTCCTGGCCTTCAGTCTCAAAGTGTCCATAATCCTTTCTTAGCACTTATCCTGGATGATATGAGGTATGAGCAATGCCAGATGAAAATGGCCGGTTGAGCAAACTTCTGCTAAGACACCACATTGGGCTGTGCTGCAGGTACTGGGTGAGGTAGAAGGGATTTCTCATCCTTACCACTCAGGGACTCTACAAGGAGTTAAAACTCACATGCATATAAAGTTAATCAGCTTTTAGAGGAGAAGAAATAGGAGGACATGCAGTAAGGTACCTTCAGTGTAAGGAGGGATAGTGGGAAGCTTGCTGTAGGAGGTTTGGTGGGAGCTGGACTGAGAATAGGAGAAAACGAGATGCCTATACATTCCCTTAGATCCCTATATGTTCTGTGTGTTTTCTTTCCTCCTTGTTTATCCCAGAATGTATACATCTTGCTCAATTAGAGAGCCAGATCAGCCAAACAGAAGAAAAATAAGAAGACAGTCCAAACTGGTGACTTAAAAGCAAGCTATGTCTCTGCAGCAAGGTAATTTATCTTTTCCATCCTAATGAATATTCCTAGTTTAAATGACACGCTGTAAATCTGTGTAGACACAAAACTCAGTCTGTCACTTAGACACATTTAAAGTTCAATTTCCTAAAGAAGAACAGTTATAGTGGAATCTGACGTGGTTTTTTTTTTTCTGAGAAGCTTTTAACTTCCTCATAGTGACACAAGTATTACAAAATAAAAAAATAATTTGAACACTAGAAACAAAAATGTGACCTGACAGGAAGAAGCAGTCAAGATGTTTCCACACAAGACAGGAGCCTGACTTTTCAGTCAGTTATGCAAATAAAGAGCTTACATATAAGCATGTAAGCCAAGGATTGACCACACAGGGGATGGGAAAACCATTTTGACTGTCTCAAGACCTTTCAATACAGATGTTTTAAGTGTAGACCAAATTACTCATAGCTAGCTTAAATAAAACCAGATTTTAAGTGGCTTGTATTTCTTTGGCCTAAACTGTCAGAAACTCATTTATCAAGAATTCAAGTAAGCCAAAATTAGAACATCTGCAAGCTTCTGTTATTTAAAACAGATTGATTTAAAATGCCAGGCAAGTTCAGTTTCTTGCCATGTAAATACAATGAGCTTCTATGGGAAAAATAATGTAATATGAAAGCTTCTACGTAAATAATTGGATAACATTGGTAATAAGCTTGCGACAGTTGAACAAGTATTTTTGAAAACCTTTCTTGTCCAAGGGCAGAAACAAACAATGAAAGAGAAACATAAAGCTAACAAAATAACCTAGTGCCACAGGCTGTTTATCCTACACCTCCTCTTGCTGGATTGCACAGCCTAGTAGAGAACACTGCCTGCACACAAGTATATACAGGACACTGATATTCTCACCTGTCCCTGACCACCCTCACGGATTTCYACAAATCTACTGTAAGGGTTCTATCCTTATTCCTGTTAAACAGTTTCCTGACCATTAAGGATTGGAGGTTCCAAAAGGAGGTGTGTAATATTTCACGCAACATATGATCTTGCTTAGCAACTGAGAAGATGCAAGCCATTTAGGCACTGCTTCCTAACCTGAGTAACTTTTTTCAGTTTCCAGTACGCTGTTTCCATAACCATGTATCAAGCACCACAGGAACTGAGGTTCCCACTTAGCAGCACTATCCTACTGTTTCCAAACTAACTCTACCATTCTTATTTTAGGCATTTCTGGTGATTGTTCTTCAAGAAATTTTTCATTTTAAAAGGTAAGGGAAGGAATGACAGGACTGTTCTATAAAACTGCAGCTAATTCCAGCCTCTTTAGGGTGCATACCTTATTGTGGGAAGACCGATCAAGGTTTTGTTGGAACAGTACCAAAAAAATCTTTCATTTGACACAAGTGTGAGTTTTTCAAAGGAAGAGGAGGAGGAGGAGGAGGAGGAGGAGATGAGGATGAGAATGTCTGCCGTCCTTCAGTTGGCACCTGACTGGAGAACTGTGTTTTTTACACTAGTGACTTGATCACAGAGATCTAGGTTTCCATTGTTTATCCAAGATTAGTTTAGTCATTTACCTATGACTTTGGTGGACAAGCAGGAAACACAGATTTCTTGCCAGCAAAGAGAAATAAATGCTAGAATAATTTAACATTGAGCATCACCATGGTGATGATGTGAGAAGAAAGGTCCAAAGATACTCAGATCAAGTACAAGGAAGGCAGCAGGGTGATAACAGATATTTAGGGAAAACAGTACAAGAAACAAACCAGCACTAAAGCTTTTATATTATGCCCAACCCAAAAAAAGCTGAAGAACTTGCTGAACTGGAGGTCACATTTGGACCACTGTGGTTACAGTCACTGTGAGGTCTATTTTCTATTATTTTTTAAAATGTTTTTTTAAATGTATGTCTACTATTGGCCTCCACAGCATCTTGCAGGAAAATTTTTCACTATTGTTCTGAGAAAGTATTTTCTTTGCTTTAAAACACGTAAATATTCAAGTGCAACACAGAGTCACTTGATTTCCCTTTGTCACAAATGCAACTAAAATTACTTATGGAGGATAAGAGAAAGCAAGCAGATGAACTCAAGTAAAGAGAGTGAGAAAAAACCATCAAAGAGGAATAAGAGAATACATGAGCAATGAAAAAACAAAAATTCAGCCACCCTAGATAGGGTAGTAGGATAAACTGTTATGCCAATTACCTTTCTGAGGATTTGATTTTAAACTCTTTGGGAGGTTCAAGCACTATTTAACCAGGTAATATTGCAAAAGCTTGAATGATGGATAAAAACCACAAGATGTTTGCTTTCAAAAACCTGATCTTCAGAATGGTAACCCAAATCTAGTAAAAATGAGCGGAATTGATAAAAGCAGACCCAAGTGAACTCAAACCTTCATTTTAATCTAGGTATTTGGACTTCGTTGTGAAGTTGCATAAGAAAAGTATTTTTCCATGCTGGTGTTTACCCACATACACATGCACAAATGTGCACACACACAACACACACATAATATTAAAATGTAGATTCTTGCTTCACAGTTCATGTGAGCTTCTCAAGGATGCAAATGATATGTCAAATTTTCTTCCAGTTAGCTCCTACATTTTCCTGACATGTATTGCCATGGAAGATAAATTTCAGTACATTCTATCAACTGAAAATAATTTATATAATTCAGATTTAGGCTTTCATGCTGCCCTTAAAGAGGCTTATACAATAAACCATAAAGGATTTAAGTGATGTCAAAAAACATTAGAATTTTTTTTTGTATTTCTTTCTTCTCACACTGATTCCCTGGGTACAGTATAAATCAATATTATGAAACAGTGCTGCAAGTACAAATTAGGAAATAAGGATTTTAAATTCCCTGCCTTTTCACTAGCATTATCAGCATGTGTATTTACAGTATGTGCACACACACACACACACACACACACGTATATATAAATATAAATATATATGCACACAAACACACATATATGTATGTAGTATAGACATTTATGACTTGCTTAGCTGGATCATACCTGCTTTGCCTTTAAAATATTTTATTTTCAAAATGTCGTATTAAAGCCAGCTGGCCAGCGTCATATTTCCTGCTCACAGAACTCAAGCCATCAACTTGTGCCAGACTGCAGTTAACTAATTCAACAAGAACTTGCAAAAACCATTATAGAAACCAAGAACTGAAAATCTGCATCTTTTTATTGTCCTGATGCAAACAAATATGCTATCAAAACTAAAATGTATTAGATGGATTTTATACATTTTTCAAAGCTTTGGGAGTAGTATTTGTAGTAGAAAAAAGATGAAGGATGTGAGTAATTGGTTATTTTATAGCAATTGTTTTCTGGCTGAAAAAATAACTTTGACCTTCAGGACACGTTATCATTGACTTGACCGGCTGTTAAGGAAGTGCCAGGAGACTGTTTACTGTTTCCACATGGGCTGACCCAATCCAAAAGTGGCTCCTGGTAACCAAGAAGATGCTCAGCCAAACTACTGTTCAACTTCTTACCATCCAAGTCTACATATGAAACATCTCAGGAAAAAATAAAATAGGCTATGTCTGTATTAGAGGAAAGGTGGTAGCCCTATCTTATTTTGAGACCACCTCTCTCCACTGAAAGACTGTTTTTCATTTGTCTATAACATTGCCAAGACACAATGATCTCAGCTCAGATTTTCCATGCTAGGTCCTTGCTACAGCCTTGTTTTGGAAGATTTAATCCAAAACAGTTCCATCATTTCCGAGAACAAGACTAGGAAAAAGGGCTTACTTTACCCCTATTAAACAAAAAAATTCTGTGAAAAGCTTGAGCACTCCAAGGCTTGGGAGTAGAAGCAGAAAAGTGTCGAGAGTCTGATCTTTATGCCTGTGCTATCTTTTCTGTCAAGTCATTAGTATTTGAGAAACTAAAATTTGTAAAAATGAGACAAGCAGGGCAAACAGAATGGAACATGAATACTATTACAGGGGAAAAAAAAATGGATTGTCCAGAGCTGGGAGTAAGATGAGGACTGGGGTGGGGGTCAGAGGGGTGGTTCACTGCCTATGGGACAGGTTAGATAAAATAAAGATGCCTCAGTGAGGATGCAAGAGACATAAGGACAGATTGCAGGAGACAGGACAAGAGAGGTCAAGCTTCTGTCATGTCTCTCAGCAGTGTTTCCCTCCAGAGCCAGAAGTATAATCCCTTACTTGCTGGTTCCTACCACTCCTTTCTACCAGCCAAAACATGCTCTGGTGCACCTCCACAGCTGCCCTACACTGAAATGTGTAGTGTGGTTTTTGCCAGCTATTTCACTACTAGGCAGACACATCTTCACAGATAACTGACCTGAGTGTTTACACAGTGCCACACAGTAATACTTTGTTTCCTTCTTTTGCCTTGGAAAAGAAGAAAAAAACAAAATAAAGCATGAAAAGACTTTTAACAGTATTAAGGCTGAAGAGCTGGACACAAGATTGCAAGGAAAAGCCAGAATCAAATTCACTGTGCAACTTCATTTGAGCCTACTTCTAAATATGATGAGCAGTCAGCCTGTAACTACACCAGGTTTTCATCCTCTGCCTTAAGCAGACAAGCTTAAACTTTGGCAATATTTGTCTTTTTTATGCTACTTACCCATCTGTAAACATACCTTGATGTACTTTTCCATTTAATATGTTTCAGAACTTCACCCATTTTGTTCTGTTTATCTAAGGAAAACCTTATGAACTGAACCCCCTGTCAAATACATAGTTATTTAGCTAAGGAGTGCCTGAATTATGGCTTGCTAAACACATGCTGACTTATGTAAAGCCCAATAAATCTCCCAATATTTTTGATAGTTGAGGAATGCCTCCTCAACAGAAACATTTTGTGACTTGTTTCCATGGGAAGGAAGACTTTCACAAGACCTGAAGCATCCAGAGAAGGTTTCTGAGAATTGACAGAGGCCAATAAAGCATTCTGCAGAGCATAGTTTTTCTCCCCCTCCTACACATCTTCAGACTCAGAAGCAGTGAGGCAAGCTTCCTCACAACTGTTTTACATATCCTGACTTCTAGGAAAACAAAAATTGTTCTTCACAAATTGATGCTGGAAAAGATTTTCCATGTAAATGTCTGATGCTAAAAACCTGCCACCTCCAAGACTGTCAACCAGTTCTAACAATCATGCTCAGATGTCATCACTACTCATGCAGTTGATTATGCTACTAAAGCCTTCCAGAAGCAATAAAGAAATATCTAAACAGGAGATGACAAAAGTAAATTATAAGCTTGCCATTTTAACTTCTCTGCAAGTGTTTTGGGATGATACTATGAGAAACTTTTCTAGTATGCACTYGCTGGGCACTAATAAAATTCTTTTTTTATTCTCTAACACTTGAAAGGGAATTACAAATTCTGTTATGTTTTATGGACAAAGTACATAAAAAACCCATTGAAACTTTAAAATATCAGGTGTCTGACATCAAACACTACCCAACAACTAGGACGGAAATTTTAAATGTAAATTTGCCTATCAACACAGATAGCAGCTGGTTTTTGACCTTTTATGGTCAGTAACTACTGTTATTTCAAAAACTAATTTTTAGTGGAGAAAATATTTATGTTTGTCTTTAATTTAGGAATACCGACAGTTGCAAGACAAGCTTCCATTCAAATGTTCAACATATTATCACACTCTGGTCAACATGTAGTGATCCATCCGGTTCTCTGTAGATGACTCACTGATAGTGAAAATCTGTTACAGAAATCAGGATAAATACAGAAGTAGCACTTATAGAAATCTGTGTAAAAGTCAGTCTTTGAAAAAAGAGTGGAGATAAGGAATTACAATGGCTTAAGGACTTATTCAGGAGGTGATATCAAGCACCAGTGTGTTATTAATGTGCTGAGATAATGTAATGACCTCTCCAAGGAGACACTGCAAATTCTTCAAGTCCATTGCTCTCATTTATACTGACTTCTAGTTTCATATTGTAACCCAGCAGTTGAGTTTAGGGAAGGAAGATCAGCTCCCCATTTTGACCAGAACATACCAGTACTTTTTAGATTAATTAAAATCTGCAATTGAGTGCAATGATGATATGACTCACATAGGAAACAAGCAAACAAAAATGAGAGGATGTGGAGCATGCTGAGAAACTACGACTCAAATGGCTTTTGTTAGAGCTCCTCTGGTGAAATCTCCAGCTAATTCACTTTGCAGGTATAGCTCACGTAGGATTAATCCTGTTACAAAGAACTGTGAGAAGGCAAGGAAAATCTCCTCTCAGAATTCGGAAAATTTGAAGAGTCTTACCTTGCAAGGCATGGGCTTTTTGAAGGAGATTTCAGCTTGAGTCCAAACTCCCTTTGGAGAGTCCAAGACAGACCAGATTTTCTCTTGAACAACATGATTCTCCTCAAAGATATAAACTGCAAGAGTTCCACTCATCTTGAAAAACCCATATAAGGCATAATAAAAACGCAGACAAAACCGCAAGTTTCCTGGCAGGGTCGGACCATACAGACGTCCAATGTACCCGGGCTGTGATGTAAACTTCGTGTTTGCCAACAAATAATAGCCTGCAAGACAGCATAATTATTGTATTTAATATGGTATTAGTACAGCTGATTTGCTATTAAAGCAGCTTCTGTTATTGCATCAGACTTGGGTTATAAAAACAGTTCCAACTGGCAAGAAACAGATTATCACACTCTGACAGGAAATAACCATTTTTTTCCAAAAGCATTCTGCTGGCACATGGCTAAGTTACCAGAAATAAGCGCTTATCAAATTTATCCCGAAGAACTCCCTGGCTTGCTGGCCTCACTGGAAAACTAGCCTTTTCAGGGTTACCACTGTGAGAAAAAAAAACAAAAGGAGAGTGGGGTACAAGGCCTATTATTCCCTGCACCTAGTATAAATAACTGAGACCTTACTGCATATGATTAATAACCATGAATACTCTACTCAAAGAGATGTCTGAATTTCAGAACTTATTAAGTCTTTTCATCATGTGGTTTCACTACACAATATTTATGTTTTCCTTAAAAAAGCCAACTATCCTAAGCCTAGAAGAGCTAAATGACCGCTTTTCCTCTCTAAAAACAATTCATTAACCTATTATTACATTTACTTCCATATTTTTTTGGATTCATCCCTCCAGCAAGTACAGAGCAGTACAGTGAAGATACTCTGATTTGTGGTCCTCCCTGGCTATTCAATAGGTGACCCTCCAACTCTACACATAGGGAAGCACAGCCAGAGCTCCAGACAGGACCAAGCTGTGAGCACTGATCTTTAATGGCAGAGAGGTGCACTGAGGCAAGCGAATCATTGTGGCAGTGGTATTACTTAACAGAGTGAACAATGATACCACAGGTTAACCTTAACCTTTTATACAATACTTATATATAGTTTGACTCTTCTAGGAGAAAGCAGTTTTGATTCACCAAATCCAGTAGTGTGATCTCCTGCTCTATACACATTGCGCTTCACTTTCACTCTGCTCCATCCTGGGCCATCTTTGTGATCTTGGTAGAAATTACACAGATCTTCCTCAAAATTGCAGCCTGCATTGGCAGGATTGAAAGGAGCTCCTAAAAGAAAGATGCATATGTTCTGTTAGGATGAGTACAGTGTGATAAACATAGGTTTGATGCAGAAGGATGCCAAAGCATACTTGCTTCATCTTGCTTTTCTTTACCAAAGATGAGCACGTGCAAAGATGTTACACAAATAGTGCACAGCCACGATGAAATCAAACTATCAAATTTCTATTGCAAGTTGGTCTTATCTTCTTATACTTTTTGCTGGAGCCAGGAGAAACCCTGCTTCATAGCCTCCCTAAAACACAAATGAGATCCAGACACTAAGACCAGATTCCTGCTCCAGGATAGGTAATTCACAAAGACATTCAGACCATTTGTTTTTATCTGCTCCTTCATTCAAAAGATTACTAGGACAAAATGAGTGTGTCCATTTGCCTGTGTGTGCACTGAACATCAATATTAAGTATTTTTTTAAAGAACATTTATTAAAAATCCTTTTTATAGTTACATGTAACGCGTGTCCATGTGCAAGCTGGACGTAGGTAAGCAAAACAGTTTTTAGTTCCTGTACCACCTCATGGCAACTTTGCTCTGGAGCTTGCCTCACACCGTGCTAATACTGCAGAGAAGAAAGCTGAACCATTTATAGCAAAGTTGATTAAAAGCAAAGCTAAGACCCGCCCAGCCCTGCAGATGGCTCTCTCTAGACCTGCAGTATGGAATTCATGAGTCAGAACTTGCCTCAGTCTGAAAAAATGCTATACGGGCCATGCTAGTAAAACATTTCTACTTCTTCAAAGGCCTCACCATAGGTGAGATGAAGGTGCTTATAGAAGGTGCTTGGGGAAGGAGAGGCACAACCCAAAGCTATCCTGCAAATTTTGGCTTTGCCAGGAGCCCAGACACAGTACATTGTGTACATCACTCTTCAGCAGCACATATGACCTTTCTTCTTGGAGACGAAGAGAGCTTTTGCACCAGTGGCAGGTACACAGGCTATCAGCTTTAGGAGAACAAAAATTGTGGCTTTGGAGTGATGCCTGAGGTTTTTTCAGTCTCAGATAGGCCAAATCTAAGCCCTCCTATGTGTCTTAACTCTTCCTGCAGCCACGGCCTCCCACCTCTACTTTCCTAGTTAAAGAAAAGGCAGGTGGAGCACTACCATGTGGCATTAAACCCATATTTTGACTCAGCCTTTGCTGAGCAAGTTTAGTACTCTGGTACCTTTTCCTCCATTTGGCTAACATCAAGACTTTTGTTGAACAAAACTTCAGAAAAAAAAAAGAAAAAACTTAGTGCTGTTATATATACTGCTATGGCCAAATACAAGGAGAATGGAGAGCTCTTGCTTTTTAACATCTCTACTCAGGAGAACTGAAGACAACAATAATTTATAAGTCTGAAGGATCAAACAGTATATGTTGTATATCTTGTATGTAAAAGAGTATAAAGCAAATAATTTACTTTCATTTCTCAAACAAAAATCCCAAGACAACCACAAAACCAACATTCAAAATCAAAGTTAGTAGGCGGAGTTCTAGATGAACCTATCATATACCAAAAAGTTATTGAGGAGATAATGAAACAATGGATTTACTCAGCCAGGAGATGTGGATTATTAATGATTAATGTATCTGGAATCTACCTCCTTCAGCAGTGATACTTCAGCAGTGGAGGCAGAGCTAGCAGATACTCTGAGATAAAAAGGGGAAAAAACCAGCCCCTTTTTCATTGATCACTTTAAAGAATTTGCCAAAAAAATTCAAACTTCTAATCAAAGAAAAGATGGCATCTACTTTTGACTAGCCTTTAGTGCCGGAGTAAAACCCCAGCAACCAGCTACTTAAGAGGCTGCATTCACAAATGCAAATGTCCTTTGTCCCAAGAGCCTCTACATCAGAGGTCACAGGGATTCAGGTGGTGTCTGTTGAGGTGAAAACCTAACAAATACTCGACAGACACACAGACACGTCCTACCTGAGATGAGTAATACCTCCTGGAGGAGTGAAGACAGGAGGAACACCTCAGGGCATGTGGCATGAAGAATGCCTACACTGGCATTAATGAAAAGCCCAGGGCATTTTCTTCCTCATACAATTGCGCCTGGGAAAATCCGCCCTCTCTTCCTGTGACAAGCCTGCAAGTGATAATTTCTTAAAACCAGTAGTGATGCAAATATAGCATTCAGTCCAGCACTCCAGCTGCAGAACCCTGAGGCAAGGTCTTTGGAAAGGAAGCATTAAGAGTTGGTTTCAAAAACATGAATGGCACAGGTGTTATCTGCTGTTATGTCTTCTGAAGGAAGAGGAGCCCAGTGGTGCTGGTCAGTTGAGAAGATAGCACCAAAACTGCAAATACTGGCAGATAGTTCTGAGGGGCAAGGCAGAGGGAGGAAATAGGGGAGATAAATAGCAGCAAGAGCTCATCATACCTGTCTGATTGCTGCAGTAAACCGGAGAGAAAGAAATGTCATCAAGGGCAACATAACCTCCCTTGGCGCTATTGAAAGCCACTTCAAATATTACCTAGAAATTACAGTAAGTTGTTATTCATCTGCCATATACTCAGCAATAATTTTGGTACACATCTTTGAAATACAGAATTCTGACTGAATGTCCCAGACAGACTCCTGCACATCTCATACAGTGCTGAAAGTGTTGGGACTAATTAAATTATATCACTTACTAGGGATATAAATCAGAGCCTGACCTTAGCAGTAGATCATTGCTCACTCAAGGTCAAGGAAACACCAAAAGGAATATAGCTCTTCTGCTTTACGAAGCACCACTTTTAAAGATGCAGTAAGGCTTCTGCCACTGTATTATACAAAACCACTATTCACAATCATCAGTCTGTACTGACTAAACCTCCAGTTTTATCTAGAATCTGTCTGGATCAAGAGCTAAAAACTCCCTGTGTTCTTTACTCTGCTATTAATATATTAAATTTTATAGTTTTCTGTAAGTATCCTCAGATATTGAAGCCCATGACTTGGCATTAGCTGTCAGGGAAGATTTCCTGTACAGAATTTATTTAAGAACCAGAAAAGCTATTGCTGTGTTTTGTTTACCACAAAGATCAAACAACGTATTGTATTTAGTCATTCCAAGGGGAAATAATTTCCTCAGGTAAGTGGAGGACCATCTATAACTCTTGAGGAAGTGTCTTAAAATTTCTCTTAAGTATCAAAGGTCTGAGATAAAGGTAAATTTTGAGAGCCAGCCCCAGAGACAAAGCAAGGAAATAAGGACAAAAGCTTTCAGAGTGAGATTCTTTTCAGTGAAAGCAATGCCTGTGATGTTTTGCAGACTAGAAGAGCTAGTGAAAGAATCCTGAGCAATCTCCTTTAGCTAGATGAAACAAAGAAGAACACCCTGTCAAAGCAACGAAATAATTTATATGTTAAAGGTTAATATTATTTCTATAAAATTATCTCTGAAATAATCACTGTGTTAAATTACATAGAAATTCCTTGAACAGATTAAAGGCCTGTCTAGCCCAGTGTCTTTTTTCCAGCAGAGAGCCTACAGGTGCTCTGAAGACAATTACAGGTTTTCAGTTCTACTTCCCTTACATTATATTCCTGATGTATTCTTCCTTTCCCATTAATTTTTCTGATCAATTTTTTAACTGATCTTAATAATGGCATCTATGGTATGTTGTGGAAGTGAGTTCTGTGGTTGAATCACATATGAAAGGACCCTCTGTTCACTTTATTTTAAAACTGTTACATGGTAACTAAGAATTTGGAACAGCAATGTAAATTTTGAGAAACAAGGAACAGTTAATCTCTTCTGTGTCCTTCATGACTCTTAAGAACCTCTAACATATTCKACTTCCATCTTTTTTTATAAGGGTTGAAAACTGTTATTTCATTGATGTAACTTCTCCATGCTTTTCATTATCTGCATCTCCCTCTTGGACAATATTTTTTAATCTTTTTTTAATCTTCTCAAATCATTTTTTTTTAAACTGAGAGAGCTGAAGTTGCATACCCCACTGAACACAAGGCTTCCCTGTGCATTTACCCAGTGGTACAACATCCTGTGTTTTGCTATTTATTCCCGTATGGATAGTTTCCAACAATCTGGATGGATTTTTGAATGCCACCAGGAAATGAGAGGATATTTTCATGAACTCGACAACAGTATTGCCAAGCTCTAAGTGATCATTAATTAATTTCCATCGATACTGCTAGGACTGATTTTTTCCTTTTTAAACACGAATTTAGTTTATATTAAGTGAATCAGTAATTCACTTACCATTCTGTATTATGAAGCCTTCTGACAGCTGCCTTCCTTTCCCGTGAAGTCTGATGCTTTGAATGGATTATCACTGACTTTATAGAGTGCAAAAGGCCTTTACCCCTAGTAATTTCTGGAAGTCTAAATAACTTAGGTAGAATTAAAGCAAGTAGAATTTATCTGTAATCCATGTATTAGAGGTATGTATGTATAGAGAGAGTATATGTTTGTATATATATAAAAATTACATATATATGTGTAAAATACACATATATGTAAGTATATGTGTATGTATATGATATACATACACTGTTTATTTCAGTCTTCTAAGTTTGGAGTACTTTTTAGAAAACACTTGGGAATAAAATATTCAATTTTTTTCTGATACTCTTGACAGTCATCGTAATAACCATCAAGAGCTGTCTTTCACATTTAGGGACTACTGTACAAAAGGACCCCAGTTTGGACTTTCTCTCATGAACTGCAGGATCTAAGTAAGGTGGAGAATATACCTCAAATATTTTTTAAAGTTTTTCTTCTGCAGTATTTTTCTTATGCATTATTTTACGATAATCAGCATCCTCAAAAATGAATCAGAGAGTCATAGAAATGGGGAACTGAGAGAACCTTGATATTATTCAGCAACTAAAAAACTTCCCATCAGTGAGACTCTACAACCTCCCAAGATATTCTGATCAAGCACTAAATCACCAGGCTTCAAAATCAAGCAAGAGTGTGGAAAGTGATCCCTCCTTGACCTTTATGCAAAGGGTAAAGCGTATCACAGATCACCAACATCTTTACAGCTATCTTTCAGATACTGCATGGTGCCTGCTATGTTCCTGGCTTGGCCTGAGTTGGCACTCATGTCTGAGGCAATCTGGAAGTCGCAGCTGGACTGAGCAGGAAGGATTGCTTTACCTCCATGGGATATGGTGCATTGAAGTCGACTTCTGCCAGTGCCCAGTCTGCATTCAGTGCACTGTTTGTTTTCCAGATCTCTTCATAAAAGCCACTCATGTCTCTCAGGTAAACAGTAAAAACAATGCTGCTTTCCTGCTTAAGCTGGTAATAAAAAGATAAGCAGCCAGATATTGGGGCTGTGGTCCTTGGTGAGATTAGCTGGGCCACTTCCTGAAAATGTTTGACATACACAGAGTCCACATACATGTAGTGACCTAGAAGCAGAAAAACATTTGCATAAGACTCTCTTTAAAGAACACCACGTACAAGAAGTATCAGCAGACAAACAAGGACTAGACATATATATCTATGAGCAACAGTGGTTGCTTCCTAGAAAATTTTAGTAATTCTAAAAGTTTTTTTTCCTCTCTTTTCCTCCTATGTACAACCCAAAATTTTTTGGCTAAGATACCACTTGGCAAAATACTCAGTCCCAGCTCTTTCTTTTCTTAAGTCTTTATTATTATTAGAAATAATATTTGATCTATATTTGAAACATAATAAACTCTACATTTTGGGAGCCATTCATAAATGGAAAAATGTGTAACAACCGTGTTAACTCCCTGTCTCTCAACAGCTCAGTATAGTATTTAGTCTCTCTTAAGTGAAACTTCTACTGAAGCAATTCAAGCAAATGAACAAGATTGTAAGCCATGTGTTTTCCCATCTTTTACAAAGCAGTTCATTTAATATATCAAATTATTGTCAAATAGCTTTTAGTCCTTACATATCTGCTTAGTGTATCTAGGATTTGGTTTATAAAAAATGTCTTATTTTTACTGCATGAACTGGAGTTTTTATGTAAAATCCTTAAAGAAGATTTTTGGCAGACGTTAATGAACAGAAAAATGCATTACATTTGAGGAGAGTACTTTCCCATCATGAATATGAGCCAATATAACCTGAAGGATTTTCTAAGGGTACAGCTTCTAATATTTTGATTTTGGGAGTGCTATCTCAATTTAAACAGGACACATCCATGTTCACAAACGTGCGGTGCATTGTAGTTTTTCTTCTTCTGCACTCCCAGAAGCACAGCACCAAACAGTATTTGATGAACAAAAAATGGCTCTTCACAAGTAGAAAGCCTGGAGAAGACACAAGTGTCAGATTGGAGGGGTACTTCAGCACGAGCACTGCAAACTGTGCCGTTCGGCTTGAGTGGCACCACTACATGAATTGGCACACAGCAGTCTCAGACCTTCAGATGTCACTTCTCACTTCACTCAGGTGGAAGGAGGGAAAAGGACTGCTTGGCTGTGGGTCTCCTCCAGATTGCCCACTGCCAGGGAGTGGTGACTTCATCAATACTTGCCTGCAAGGTTCTCAGCTTCACTTTTGTTCTGCAGTTTTAGCACATCTCATAGTTTAGCTACAATCTCCCTGGATGATGCAACTTCGCAGCCCAATGCTTGCAAAAAGAAGGCCCTTCTGTGACTTTAGGCTTCTTGAAGTCTTCTCAGTAAATGCTCAGCAGTGAGGGCTTGGTGTGAAATAGAAATGCTGTGGCTACAAGAAAACACATCCCTCCCACCTGGGAGCATTTCCGGTCACAGTACTTATTTAATAGGCTGATCCACTGTCTGCTGTTGAAGTTGTGGTAAGTTTAAACTTCCATCAAAATTTTACTGGCATTTTAGTGCCAGGGCGTGACAAAGAGATGGAGAGACACTCTGTACTCAACTCACACAATTATGAAGTAAATAAAAAGGCACAGCGGCATGAGTTAAGGAAAGAGGATCAACCCTGCTTTTCATGAAATGTGACTCCTTGCACAGCCACAAGCATCATGCAGTCCAAGACACACAGTGTGCAGCACCAGCCCCATGTCCTGACCATCACCTGCTGTGGTACTTTGTGCAAAGGTGAAGTTATCCCACAGCCTTCTTCACAGCTGTGTAAAAATCCCTTCCCCGAGCAAGGCGTTACAGGATAAGCACTTCACACCAGGCAAGTGCAAAAACTCCAGTAATTTTTCCCAGCATTATGTCTCTGAGGGGCTATTCTAACAGCACCACATTTGACTGAAAGAAACAAGACTTCTAAACTGCACAGTTTCACCTAAGATTCTCCAAGCATGTTTTAATACCTTAGTTTTCCTACTCAATTTTCTCAATAGCCATTGGAAAGAAAACCATTCCAGATGTATAGAGCAGCAGTACAAGAATCTAAAACTTACTGTGGTTCATACATTTAGAATACACAGAAAGTTGAATTTTCCAGCTCTCACCTCCAAAATTCTACTCTTATCTCTGAGTACTTTTGAATCCTAGCAAAGAGTCTAACAACCTTTTTATAAAGCTTACAGGCAATTTTGTCTGAACTTCTGCAAAACCCCCCCACCTCTTTCTAATCCCCTTTTTTTCCCACAAATCACTCTTACCATCCACACCCCAACCCCAAAATGGAAACAACTCACACAACAACTCGCAGAATGAGAGACATACATGAATCACAGACTCAGATATTTCCTCTATACTTCTGCTCTACGTTTGTTGCTCACCCAGTGCACTGTTAAGTGTGTGGTCTTTGGGCAGGATAGACTGAGAATTCCGAATGTTCCCTCCACCAACAAACCAGTTGACGTTAGGATTCCAGCGGTTCACATAGCCACAAAGATGATTTTCTTCAAAGTCACATTCTGCAATTGCAGACACCACCAGCTTAGTGCACACATTTTCATTACAGAAATAGGAACAGCAAATTGCTAAGCACTGGCCTCACTTCACATACGGCAGAGCAGATAATGCCTGTATTTATAAAACTGGACACAACATTTAAGAGCTCAGAATAAATAGAAGCAAACCTATCCAAAATTTTTGATAATTTTTTGATAAAATTTTCATTTCCATCCTCTTTGGACCAATCTGTCTTTTCACCATTTGCCAGGATAGGACTGCTGTAATTTAGAACCAAACAAAGCAGATTTAAACACACCACCTTCTTGTAGTAAATAGTCAAAACAGAACTTTCACTTGTAAATCAGGGATGGCCAGAAGAAAAGCACAATAAGTATTTTATAACAGTAATGCAACTGCTTTGTCTCCTTCACAGAGCCAAAGAATTGTGACAACTTGGTTGGACTCCACCAGAGCTCTCGAGAAATGTAAAGATCTCCCAGCCTCCTAGACACTGGAATTTTTCAACTTCATTAGCAGTTTTTAGCAAATATCATGAGGAAATGTTAGTAAGTGTAAATATATATATATCAGAACAGTTTTTTGCCTGTAGCCTCAAGATGATACCTGTCATGAAGCCATGAGCAGGCAGAGAGCAGAAATAGTCATGCAGCTGTTATGTCTAATATTTGAAGCAGTGCAAAGCTTTTTAAAATATAACAGTTGTTCCTGCTTGAACAATAAATAGATTTGGAATTATATTGTTGTATATAATAGGCACATATATATGTGTGTGTGCGCACACGTGTGTGTGTGTATATACCACAGAGATAGGTGAAAAAACCCCACTTACTAGTTTGTGCAACCTTAGCTTAAAAATTTTCTGTATTGAATATGGCAGTGTACTTTTCAATTAGGAAAAAGCTGTTTCTTTTTTTAAAGCCAGATCTTCCATCCAGTTTTAAAACTGCCAACAAGGCACTCTCTTCCATGCAGAGAATATAAGGGTTGAGAGAAGAGTACTTACCAATACAATATCCAGAAGTTATTTTGATTTCAAAAACTGCTATACTGGTGGATTTATCTTGTCCCATTTCACCTTCCAGCACCAGCTGCACAATATAAGCCAAACTGTCAATTTTAGAATTTCATTAATACCTTGAATATTTAAACAGGATAAACAAGAGAACAAATTAAATGTTTCTTGGGGAACCATCATCCTCTTATAGTTAGGTGTACTTATGCTGAAAGAGCTTGGCAGAATGCATTAAAGATGGAGCCAGTGTTCTTCTTTTACCACAGAAGACACAGTGAAGGACAGTGAGATAAGGCAAAAAATTTCCACATTTCACTTAAGAGTATGGAATTCCATATTCCTCAGCTGTGGTTATGGAAGACATTATTGTGAGTGATGCAACATGATGGTTTCTGGGTAGAAATACTCTTCTGTCAGCATATGACTCCTTCCAGAAAGGCACAGAGGGAAGGAATAAGGGAGCACAGCTGCAGATGCAGGACCTGGGGGCTCCTATATCTGCCATGTGGCACCAGCAGCTCCTCAGGGATACCAGGAGATGAAGCATCCTCATGGCAGGCCTCAGCTGGCCATGTGTCCCCATGAGCTGCTCCACACAGTTGCTGGTCAGAGCACTGACTCATGCCAGCTCTGCTCATGGGTGCCAGGGACAGAGGGCTCAGCTGACTTGTGCTGCCAGCCTTAGACATGAAAGCCAAGAATAGGGCTCAAAGTCTGCATATATTAAAAAAGGAAGTTTGTGCAGCCCAGCATATGCACCAGAAAGCCTGTGGCATCTTCTTTATCTGGGCTTACCTTATACTTCTTTGTGCTGTTGCTTAAATCTAAGCTAGCTATGAGCCAGCTGTCTGACGGCTCCTTGGCTGACCACAGCAAATGATCAAAACTTCCTCCTTCCTGCCTCAGGTACAGGTTGAGCCTGGTAGGATCAGGTGAGGTGTCTGAAGTTGTTGCTATCTGATAGATCAGTCTGACACAGCTCCATTCCTCGGAGTACAGGTCAGGGCTGGACAGCACTGCTTTCTCCCCCTCGTAAGACGTATCCACAGAAATGTAATGTCCTGGGAACAGACACACACCAGAATAATAAATGTCAGAGGCTTTGATCTTGCATCCCTGGAGAAAGTACTAATTTAGGAAAGAATGGTAGTTCTGGGACTAGGTCAGGAGGCTGAGACTACCACTCCTCTGATACGTTACTTAACCTTTTGATATCCTGCTGTACTCTCACAAATGTGACTTCATGTGTCTCCCATGTTTTTTAAAAACAATTTTTAAATTATTGGAAAATTTGAGACAAGATATTTTATCAGTGTAAAGCAGATTATTAAGTAGTACCCTTTGGAGCTGATAGCTGTAGATAGACAATTTGATTGACAAGACAATTTGCACACAGAGAAATATTTTGCAGGAACATTTAGTTGTTTTATCGACCAAAACTTTTCATTTTCATGTCGGCTTAAAATCAACGCAAAAAATGAGACATTGCAGCTAAAAACTCCCAAAGCACTTCTGGTTTCAAACAACAAAACTAGAAAGACACTTCTAAGTAAAACTGACATGTTCAAGTCTGCTGATTCAAAAAATTACAGAATGTAAAGCAGCATTTAAACATACCAGCAGTCCAAGATTATTTAACAATTATTCTCTGGGGCAAGGTCTAAAACAGCCTTCCATATAAAAATAAAAGGATGCAGTGACAAGCCAAAAGTGCATGAGGAGGCAAAAAAAAGTGGAAAAGAAACAATGTGTAGAAAAATGAGGCAACAGCAAATAAATTATAGTGAAGTATAAGCATGGTCCTGGAAGCTCTACTAAGATATCAAAACCAAGAGTAAAATGGACTACAAGAGTCACAGAAACCTGAAATGCAATGCGAGAAGCAAGTGATACAAAAAATGAAAACTTAAAAATAAATTTTAAAAACCCAAAACACCACAAAACAAAACTGTAAGACAAACTAAGACACCCATGTCCGAAACGTTGCCCCACAGATTATCAGGAAAAGGATCCTTCTAACCTATTGTCAATGTACATCAGACAAATCACATTTCTGATACTAATTCTCGTCACCCAAGCTGCAAGTATGTGTTAAAAGTGCTGTCAGGGCCTATGTCCAATTAGGCCTTTACCCAGCAGCACATAATTTCCAGGGAATATACTTGCTCTTTAATCTCATCTCACTTGACCACAGAGCTTGTCAATTTCCATGCATATGTAAATACTTGGATAACTCAGAAATATCAGCAGCCACACTGATGTTAAATACATTGCTTGTCTTTGAGGCACAAAAATCCCCTCCCAAATCCTGCCTGAACCCTCCCACTCTACCAAGACACGCTGGGGTTGCTTCTCAGAAGCTCCCTTGTTGCCTTTTTAAAAGTATTCTCTCCGAAGGAAAAAAATAATCTGCACAGAGGGTCACCACCCCATCAAGGCAAAACACATGTGTAGATCTGCTTTATGAGGTTCCCAAAGTCCTCTTCCACAGATCCCCCAGGAAGATGGCAGGAGCAGACAGTCACTCTGACAACACCTGATTCTTTGGGAACTGCATGTTACAGCATCCTCCTGCATCTGCTCCCTTTCTCACCTGCAGACACAGCGCCCAGCAACACAATTGTACTGCACATTTTGTTTAACTGATGTAAGATAAATGATTGCTAGGAGATAGCTGCAGCCCTAAGCAGTGTAAGGGGCTGTGCAAATACAGAAAAGCTGCATTCTCTTTCCCTTTTTAGGGAATTCCTTTTTTTGCCTCTTATCATGATTTCCCTTTATATCTGCTGTCTGGTTTTAGTCTACTGGGGAAAG
Source organism: Cardinalis cardinalis (assembly GCA_014549065.1). Lineage (NCBI taxonomy): Eukaryota > Metazoa > Chordata > Aves > Passeriformes > Cardinalidae > Cardinalis > Cardinalis cardinalis. The sequence continues at coordinate 1,105,098 of JACDOX010000213.1, forward strand.
ATACAAAATCACTGGTAAAGTACAAGTAACTTGTTACTGCAGCAGTATTTGAAAGAAAAATAAACACAGGAATAAACATTTAAAAATAGTCATTTAATGTGCGTGCCAAATACTTAATCTGCCACTATGTTACAAGGAAGTCTGTAGCAGCCACTTTCATGCTTTAATTCAGTTAGGTCACACAAGTTAGCACAGACAGCATTTATTTACTGACATATGCCTGCTCAAGTTACACATGCCTTTTCACAGGAAGATAGAAGGAAATCACCAAGACTCCATCAAAAGTCAAATGCTTCTTGCACATTTGGCTTTTATTGATGTAATTGATAATATCCTATTCAGATGAAGAATCCATGTTTTTAGGCTGGCCTGAACTTGGATCATTTTACTGACAAAGAAACCTACAATTTGGAATCCATGCCTGGCAATTTTAGTTTAGATTTCAGCCCTGTTTATGCCTGTACTTCAAGAGAAAACAGATCCTTCTTATAATAGTAATATTTTATTTTTTTTTCAGAAATAAATTAGCATTGACATGGGAAAATACATTCACATGAAGACCTCAAATTACCAGCTATGAGGCTTAAATGGCTGCCAGGTTTTAAAACTTAATTGTATGTAGACTAAGGTTTCTTCTACAAAAGTAGTGGTTTCAAAGAAAGCTTCTTATAATTTCCAATTGGGATGATTATGTCAGTGTAAATTTGACTCTGCTGTCTGTGTGTTGTGCACTTACTCCCACTTTTGTCTGATTCACCTGTGGTATGAGAGCAAAGATCATGAACTCCCTTTCTAACTGGGGATGGGGGTTAGTTGCTTTTTCTAAAAGGATTAATTTTACATATTCATTAACTCTCCAGAAAGAGAGTGCTCTCACTCCCAACCTAATAATTTTAGCTTCTTTTGAAAACTTAAATGTGTAATTGGCTCCACTGAAATCAATGCGACCACTGATTGAGAGCTTTATGTGTAGGTTCAAATGCTTTGCTAATCAGGATCAGGGAGCGTGGCACTTGGCACTACCAAGCACGGAAAACGCCAGCATTAAATTTCTTCCAACTGAATGGCAGCATTGACTACACAGCCTTTGCCCTAAACTGTACTTCAGTAACAGCAGTGGCCATTGGTGCAGAAAGGAAGGTCTCACAATGCAGACTTCAAGGACTGACACAGAGCAATTGTGAGAGCAAAGCAAGGCAAAAGGGAGGGGGTCCTTGGATTAAAGCAGACAACTTTCCACACTTGTTTGTGGGAGTAATAGAAGGTTATTTTCCAGTCTGTGGAGAATTTGATGAATGCACAGTGGTGTAGCCTCTCAAAAATGTAACATGCAGCTTCATTTTACAGCATGCCACAATCCTTCTGCAAATGCCCATGACAGTTAATTTATAGCAATCATTCAGGAGTTATCAAGAGAGGGCTACTCTTCAAAATGGCAGATGAGAGTAGTCACAAAACTCTAGGAAAAGCCTGATGACACAGAAACACAAGCATGCAATTTCCAGCAATTACTTGCTCAGGGGGGTAGATGCAGCCCTTAGTGTAAGAGGCTGTGCAAATACAGGGAAGCTGAACTTCCTTTATCATTTTCTGAGTGACATGACTTTTTGAGTATCATGGAGAGTGGCCTGGCAACTGTAGAGTCAACTCCCTCAGGACTCTGGGATACATCTCATCAGGTCCCATAGACTTATGCATGCTCAGATTCCTCAGGTGGTCACAAATCTTATTCTTTCTGAGGGACTTGGCTTCCCCCAGCCACATTTTACCGTCCATTCACTCAAGAGGCATGGGGAGAGAGGCTGCCAGTGAGGGTTGAGGAAAAAAACTTTTGAGCACCTCGGCCTTCTCCTCACCTTAGTTACCAATTTGCCAGCCTTGCTCATCAAGGGGACAAATGCTTTCTTTGACCTTCCTTTTCTGGCTGACACATGTATAGATGCTCTTTATTTTTTCTTTGTGACCTTTGTGAAATTCAGCTCCAGCTTTGCCTTTGCCTTCCTCACCCCATTCCTACACAACTGGGCTGTGACTCTATAGTCTTCCCTGGATACCTGCCTTTGCTTCCACTGACTGGGGATTTCTTTCTTACTCTTTAGTTCAATCAGCAGGTTCCAACTAACCCATTCCAGTCTTTTGCCTTCTTTGCCTGAACTTTTCCTCCTTTTGCTAGTTCTTGTGCTCTACAGAAAGCAACCTTAAGGATCCACCAGGTTTCTTTTGCTCCCTGGTCCCTCAGAGCAGTTTCCCAGAAGATCCTATTGACTATATCCTTGACAACCTAGAATTTTGCTTTTCTAAAATTCATCATTCTGACTTTACTCTTTACCTGACCCATATCCCTCAGGACTGCAAACTCCTTGAGTGCATGATCATTGCAGCCCAGGCTGTCTCTAATCTTGACAGCTCAAATTAACTTGTGTTGGCAACCCACGGGTCCAGTATGACACCCCCTCTGGTAGGGCTGTCTATAACCTGGCTTCAGAAGTTATCCTCTGTGCACTGCTGGAGTCTCCTGGACTGCCCACAGCTCATCCTGTTACTTGCCCAGAGTTGAAGGCCCTGGGCCAGACACGAGCCTGCAAGCACACTGCCTCTTGCAGCTGGTTTGTCAGCAGGCTCCCCTTGGTTGAGCAGCCTGTGAACATACCAGCCATGAGGCTGTCTTTGCTGTCTCTGATCCTTACCCACAGGCAGTCAACCTGCTTATGCCTGTTCTTCAGAGACAAAACTTTACACTCAATCTACCTCCTGAAACAGAGGTCAATCCCTCCACCCTTACTTTTCTGGAAGAGCCTGTAACCATCCATAGGTGCAATCCAGTCATGGGATTTGTCCCGCCAAGTTTCAGTAATGGCAACGAGGTTATAACTTCACAGCAGCACAGTGGCTTCCTCCTCCTCCTGTTTGTTGCCCACAGTGTCTACTGGTGCAAAGGCACCTCAGCTGAGCTGCCAGCTCATGCTCCCCTCTTGGAGGAATACTTCCTCATCTCACTGAGATATTTCGCTGGTGTTTCTTGGCTTCTGCTACCTCAGGAGCTCCTGGCTTGTCTCCATAAGACATCAAATTCGCTCCAGTGTGGCCAGCACATCTCAGGTCCACTGGCTGAGGACCCTCACCTGCACCCTGTCCCTTTAACCTTGATATGTTATCCCACAGCTTGTCTGGGGCAAGCCTGACATTGTCTCCTTCCCCGACACATGTAGTTTAAATCTCTATGGATAAGCCCTGCTCACTCCTAAGTAAAGACAAAGACAAACCTCTGCAGACATGACAAAAGCCAGGGACTGCTAAGTACCTTTGACAGCTGACAGCCAGAAGATGCCTGGTGAAAGCAAACACCTTCAGCCAGGATAAGGGATGGGAGAAAGGAGACTCAGATGTGTTTCCCTCTCTCACTACTCAGGCTAGTAAGTAATGCACTTTCTACTCACATTTCTATGATGATGTTTTACCTACCATGTAACTTGACTGTCTTCTGCTTGACAGCTGAATCAAACTTTACAGGACCAAACACGTGTTCATTTTATATTCCTCCATGTTCAAGCAAAACATTGAGCCCAGGGGGAATCAGGACACTGTGTTTCAAGCCTATCCCTCCTCAGTACAACTATGCACAGATGAAACTAGATATTTAAAATCCTCCTGTATCAATGTCTGTCATCTTGCTGCTCCAATAAGCAGTTCTACACAGAGCTTCTCTCAATTACAATTGGTGATGCACTAACTCCATGAGTCATTCACCCAAGTTTTCCAAAAATATATACATAAAGGTGGGCATCAGTAGATCTGTCAGCAGTGGTGACATCAATGGCTAAGGAATAAGGGCTACTGAGGTCAGAAATCATGCTTTTTCCAAAAAAGAGCACAGAAACTACACTGATTGCTTCCTCTGTAAATAGCACAAACAAGACATAAAAGCCAGATGCTGGCTAATAAACTAAAACAAATTGCATTTAGAAAAAATTTTTAAAAGCCCCCAAATATCCACTGAAATAAAAAAAAATTACCAGTTCAATGATACATTTCCTCTGTAAAAATGTGGAAGGGTAACCACAGACTAGTTCTGGCTCTTGGTGGAGTTTATGTCTGACACAGCTGTTCACTTAGCTCAGCCACAGTACAACTTTACAAGAAAAACTGAATATAAGCAGCAAGCTCCAAAAGAAACAATAATAAGGAAATATGAAGCAGGAAAATTTCAAAACTATATTTGATTAAATACTCATTTATACAGAAAAATGGCAAGAAATGTCTAACACTTGCAAGGTCCTGTTTTCATTTTTCTCTGTATTTCCCATACAGAAACAGGAAGGAATGTTACCAGGGTTCCTTAGCACAAAAGTTGATCTATCAATGCCTTCTGTGCAATCTCAGAATCTCAATTTTGGGTCTTGGCTTTAATTTCAGGATTTCTTTTTATATTTTATTGCAAAAAAAAAAAAAGAGTAGAAAAGCAGTACATTTCTGAGATCTATGAAGTATTCTTACATCTCCAGAAAAATATAGTTGGAAATATTAACAATAGAGCCAGCGGGACAAAATTTTGCAAATTAAGTGTATCCTGCAGGTAAGAAAATGCAGCAACAGTGTGGTGGATAACCCAAAATGTTATTTTATTCCACATCTATCTGTGCCCAAAATTGTTACTGTCTCTCTAAGACCCAGCAGTGTGCCGGGAAACACGGTGCCAGCAGGTGCTGGATCTTTTTAAAGCCAGGGTCACCCAAGCTGAGCTCCCTTGCCTCCAAGCTCTGCCTCAAGCCTGAGGCTCCCCTTAGTGGGTTTTTTAGTTTCTCTCTTGCCTTCAGAGAGAGGGGGTTGCTTCGGGTAGGTTTGTGGACCCACAACAGCAGCAACACGACAAGATGGATTTCACAATCAAAGCCTGTTTCGGAGTGAATTCTGCAGGGTGGGGCTAGAGCTGTAGGGCCTGGAGGGTGCTGTCTCAGTGCTTGGGGAGATTGTTTCTGCCCCCCAACACACCCACGGCTTGGGAACAGCAGCACCAACACCAGTGGAGCTCAGCAGGAGGCAGCAAGACCAGAGCACCAACACCCAGTGAACCACAGGCGGACGCCTCTGCTCTACCAGCAATTCTGCCACCAGAACTGCTTGGGAAGCTCCTGCCTTCCCGGCTTTTTGATTCAGAGAGAAGGCTGCACCGGGCAGAGTTTGTCTGTGTCTTCCTCGTGTCTCCCAGACCATGCAGTCGCCTGAGGAGAGCACCCTCTTGGGGGGGGGAGGGGGGGGGGGTCACTCCCTCATTTGGAATTTCCTCTTGCTCCCCAAGAGCCAGTGAGATTTCAGCACCTTTGTAACTAGTGACTGTTAGTGCTATTTTTTGCCTGCTGTTATTTTGTTTTGTTAGTAGTGCCATTTTCTTCACCTATATCTGCTCCTATTTCATTGGTAGAAAGGGATTGATTAAAACTGTGAGGGTAGGTAGCTCATTTCAGAGTGTCACTTATTAAATTGCCTCAAGAGAGCACAAGCAGTGATCCGCTTTTGCCAGAGCAGTGTTTAATCCCTTCCCCTTGGCCTGGGGGAGACTTGCAGCAGCAGTTTCCCCCTGAACAGACGGATTCACTCACAATACACACAGGGCTGAGTGGAAAAGCCTGGCCCACATTAATGAACGTAGAGTCTCAGTCCCAGACATTCAAGGGAGTGCCATGACTACAGCTACTTGATGCTGCAGGGTATAACCAGTGTTTTCATTCCCATCAAGCCASAGACTATTTTATTTCTGGCAAACTGCTAGATTCACACCAGACAACCTTCGTGGTATACCCTGGGACTAATCTGTGTTGTCACCACTGAAAAAACATTTGTTCTTTAAGCCTCCTTGTCTCCTCCATGGTTTCTTAAAAGCAGCTCTGTGAAAGCAGCTGCGGGATGGAGAAGCAGGAGGTGGATGTTTTGTGTTTATTGCCTGCAGTGACTGCTCTTGTGAAGGTTTTGCTTTCTCTTGTATCAACAGGGGCAGCAGCAGTTTCAAGCCCAAAGATATCACTTCTTTGCATGAAAAGCCTGTGGTCCCACCTGGCTGCCCTTCCAGGCAGGGAGGGAACCTGAATACCCCACCAGATCTGCCCCTGTGCTAGTCATCTTCAGGGAGTCAAGAGGGTTTCCAGGTAACTTGCACAAAGCTGAGTAGTATGTTAAAAAAAAGAAGAATTTTTTTAGAAAAACACAGCATGGTGTGATGAACACACAGGGAGTTCACCCAGGTAGTCACCCACCTTCCTCTGGTCAAATGGACAAACCTGACAACAGCAGCTCCTCCAGCAGCTTTCCTTCCAGCTCACCTTACTTAACAAGCTGAGCCTCCCTACAGGAACTGAGATTAATGATTTGATCTTTTTCTTGCCACATTCACCCAGACCACGCCAGAGAACTGTTTGCCAGCCCTGGCACATAAATCTTCCAAGTCTCCTTTCCCAAAGGATGCTTTACGAATTAACTACCAGCTCCACCTCCTGCCCTGGCCTTTGTTCCCTCAGGAAATTCAGAAATACAGCTGTTAGAAAGCCTGTCAAAACCAATGCAATTAGCCCTGAAATACTCTGTGACTGCGGCATCTGATTGCAGCTACTACCACTCTGGAAAAGTCTTCCAGCCTCCATCCCTCAGCTTGCCTGTGAAGGTCTGGCAAGTGTCCAGCCTGAGCTGCTGTTTTCTGCTTCTGATTTAGAGGAGTTGCTCCACTGCACTGGGGATGCTTCCTCTCCTTGTTCTCCTTCAGGTCCCAAGGTCCTTACATCATGCACCAGATCTCCCGTTTGTTCAGGGCCACAAGCATGTGGTTTTTTTCTTTTCACAATGACCTCAACAATTTTAATGCACTTTCAAATTTTGTTTCTCTTGTTTCAACCAACCCATCAGTCTCAGGAAACTGTTGTTCACGTCACTCAGTTCTCATTTTCATGCTACTCATCACATAATTTTGACAACTTTTCATCTACTGACACAAAGGCTGCTAAGTTTTTATTGGGTATCTCTGATTTTCCTTGAGACAGCTCTTTCTAAAAGACATCTCCATGACTTCTGTTAGCTGGTATACATCAACATCTTGTGTCTCCAATATAGGCAATATTTGGAGACACAAGGCTCTCTGCTGTGAGTTTCTGGATGGGAAATAATTGAAAAAGTTTTTCCTTTATTCTTTGGCATCCTAAATGAGTTTCCATTGCCCCCAGTGCTCGGGGAATACTAAAGATTAGAAGCAGATACAGTAGAAATCACCAAGCATCTATTTATTTACATTTCTCATCTCTTCCATTACTAGCTCTATTTCTTTGCTAAATCATGTTTCCACCAGGATCAAGCACACAAAGGAATGCACTGTGACATTTCTTCCAGCACAGCTGCTTGCCTTGGTGGAGTGCATCCCTCCATCAGCAGAAAAATACAAAATTTCATTCCTTTTGCATTATGTTGTCTATTTACTTCGCCCATCACTCCTTTTAGTTGCTTACATAGGTGCATGAGATGCGATGTAGAGGAGTATGCAGGTGACATATTACAAGCTCTGCATTGTATTGTATTGCTCTGTATAGTATTATGTGCACATAATGCGCTCTGTGGTATGAGCACATCTCAGCCTGGCCAAGGCAAACCTGCCTAACTGTAGTCCACACAGTTTTGGGGGCACATCTTAGAAAAAAAACCTATCAAAACTGCAATCCACACCAAACTGTTGGCCAGCATTCCACAGGGAGCCAGCAGAAGGAATTTGGTGAGCTAGACCATGAAACAAGTGACTTCTTGCTATGTTTTAAAAGGAGGCATTTATGGGGCCACACTCCTCCTTGGATGAGGGTGACAAGAACAGCCATGGGGAGTAGGAGCTTAAGAAAGAGAAGAAAGAGATATTCCAACCCAATCAACGCTGTTTTGGTTTCTGCGTGTCTGGATTTCCATCATCTGAAAGATCAGGCACGTCAAAAGTAAAGATTTCTTGGCTGAGTCATGTCCTTGGTGTACTCCAAAGTGGTTAAACTAAAAGCCCATGGTGCTCACATCTACGCCAAGCTCTGAAGCAATCCTGGACTTAGGGAAGCAGTCAGACTGGTCACAGGAAATAGCGGTCCTGGGAGGGAGAGGGCAAGTAAGCTTTGGAGTTGGCATGAGCAAGGAGCAAGTCTGCCCATCATGACTTGGCTTTGGTTCATGACAGACTAGGGTCACAGCATGCATGGAGATCCTGGACCAGGTTTTCCCTTGGGGAAGCAAAATAACCTCAGCTGGTGGCCTTCTGGAGTGCATCTGCAAAAAATGTGGATGCACTAAATGCATGACTATAAAAGCTAAACTTTTCTACTGCCTGGATCTGCTCTCTCAGCATCTGCCAAATCACTTGGCCTACTGCATTACCCGGGAAAACAACTCATCTGCCTGAACACTTGTCTGTCTCTCTCAGCTACATCAGATCAACTAAAATGGAACCTCTGTCCACAAGCCTTGTCTCTCCATGGGAAACTATAAATCCACTTGGGTAGTAGAAATTCCACTTATTCTGATACCCAGCCGGACCCCCGGTCCTACACAGATGAAAAAAAAACAACCTTGAAATACATATTCGGTTTCACTAACATCAGAAGTTGAACTCCCATGAGTTCAGTTTCCAGCTTTACATAAGCTTAGTGGTTTCATATTCTTTTTTACACCAGAATCATTGGGATAACTGGCAGACTCATGGTGGGCTGATCAATGATCTCACATCATAAAATGCAAACAAAGCTGCAGACAGGCGAGGCACATATTTATATACATAAGCTGAAACAGCTGGCTATTGAAAGAGCTTACAGGTGAGCTAATCAGATCCGGCTGAGTGTGGGCAGTAGCCTGGACACAGGTCACCTGAGGGAAYTGGCTTAGCCACACCATCCATTTCCAAAAACTGCTGGAGATCACCATCTTCTAATGAGTCTATCACTGGCTGCTGTTGGGCAGCACCTTATTTCCTGTGCTACTCACTTGGTGGCCACTCTTGAGAAACTGACCCTAAGGAAGAAAGCAGCTGCAGTGACTCATCTTCTGCCCCAGCAAGCTGCATCCTGGACCACGTGCATGCAATGGTGAAGATTCAACATGCACAATCACAAAATCTTCAGTCAATGAACACATCTACTGATGTTGAACATCACAACCACCAGGCCATGGCTAACATTTCCTGGAGTTTTGCACAATTGCATGCATCAAATAACTATTTCAAAGACTGGCTTCAGTTTATTAGGGATGCCTCTAGGTTTGCAGTCCTTGCAGTCCTGTACATCATTTCTGCTTGGCAGGGGCTAGTAGCAACTGAAAGTGAGGTGTACAGACAGACTGAGCCAAAATCCACAAAATTGGAGAAGGGTTTATCAAAACAGTCCCAAGATATATAACTCTAATCTCTAGAACAGTGGTGAATTTACTGATGGTCTCAATACCCATAAAATTCGTGAAGTATTTTACAGGATGCTGTGGGCCTCTGTGGGTAGGGGCTAATGTCCTAGGATTCTCTCCCCTGTCCCTAAGTAGTCGCAGTCCCTAGAACCACTGGAAGATAATTCAGTCATGGAGCTTCTATTCCAAGCAGGATAATTGAACTACCCAAAATTATTAAGGATCACTTAGTATCAAAAGCAAAAGACAACTCCTTGAGCATACTCTGATATGGTAGGAACAGAAGAGATAGATGCCAGTCAATGCTATGAATGTTTAGTCATTTAGGAGATTTAGGAAGCAGTATTTGGCTTTCTATGGCAAATCTAACTGTTGATTGTAAGCAATTGAGGTTTGATATATTTTAGCTTCCCTAGGTTTTATTTTAATTAAAATAGCTAGTCAAACCCTTCTTTGTCCAACTCAGTGAACCACCTAACACATCTAAATTCACCTCAGGCCATCAGACATCACCAGGCACAGGGCTCTACCATCTGTCTGTCCCAGTCCAGTCTTCACAAGTCTGTCACACTGTGGTGGCCTCTCTGCTTCCCCTTGCTAGGCAACAGTCAACAAATTAATTCCTACAGGCATCCCCTTCAAATATTCCCCAGGTGTCCTGGGACACTTGTCACCACAGATGCTAAGACTGTATTGGTAACACAAGCCTAAAATATTTCCATTTTTTTTTCTAGATTACTTTTGAAGTGAAAAGCTCACAAGAATGTTGGTGAATTTTAGTACTTTCTGCAACGTCATTCCAGTGAATATCCAGTATTATCCTTGGGCGATTGCTCACAAAGGAATTCAGCAAATCCCACTTGAGCTATAAGACACATTTATAAAGACTGAAGTAAAACCTGAGATATAAATGAGTCATTGAAAAAATCTATCAATCTGACCCTGCCAGTTCATGAAACCGTTTTCTTCAAGATGTCCTCACTGACTCCTGTTTCACAGTCAAAGTAAAAGCTTGTCAAAACTTTCCAAAGTAATTGAGTTTATAACCTCTTATTAGATATTTTTATTATTATATTAGTATTATTCCCCCTAAGGGATCACTAAGGCTATTAGGCCTTATTCCACTTATTTTATATCCTAAATAGCCTAGAGAGGAGGAGGCTGAGGGAAGGACTTATTGTGCTCTTCAACATCCTCATGAGGGGAAGTGGAAGGGCAGACACTGATCTCTGTACTCTTGAGACCAGTGAGAGGACTCAAGAAAACAGCATAAAGCTGTGTCAGGGGAGGTTTAGGCTGGATATCAGCAAAAGGTTCTTCACCCTGAGGGTGGCTGGGTACTGGAACAGGCTCCCCAGGAAGTGGTCCCAGCACCAAGCCTGACAGAGTTCCCAAAGAGTTTGGACAATGCTCTCAGGCACATGGTGTGATTCCTCGGGTGTCCTGAGCAGGGCCAGGAGTTGGACGCGATGGTCTGGATGGAACCCCTCCAACTCAGCATATTCTGTGGTTCTGTGATCCTAGGGCGATCAAACAGACATCAATGAAGTTTATGTAAATCCATAAAACACTGTTTAAATTAACTTACACTCAGCGTGCTAAATCTCACTGGGCACTTAGCACAACCCCAAAGGACAAGTTCCCTTGCAAATGTACACCCTACATTTGAGTATTTTTCACAATGCAGTTAAAAAACCCCAAAATGTGCCAGCAGATCTGACCTCACCTCCTCTCAGCTGGCTGTTAGTAAGTACCCAAGAGTGGTCTCAGATGGATGCCCAGGTTTGAATAAAGTGTAGAATAAGCACACTGTGACACTACCCTCCTGCTGCCTCCCAGTTCCTGCTGCCATTCTTCAGCATGGAGGTCTGCCTGTGCTGGTTGTGGTATCAACTGTATGAACACACAAGCCTAACTGAGCAGCATGTGCGTCACATTTATTCTGAATAAAAATAAACTGTGCAGAAAACAAACCCTGCAGAAATAACTTTGCTCTATCTGCCAAGCTTTGTGTGGTCTTTCTAAAAACAGTCCTTAGTCCATGTCTTCTGAGAATGCTTTTTAGGGTCATATTTGCCATGAAGTATAACTCATAAGTTGAGACAAGGCAAATGCTGCCAGGCTTGAAGGCGTTACCAAAGTTCATACAGCATCAACAAACACATTCAGTGCTGATCCCAAACACATGTTCTCTGTGTCTGCAGCTTCCCCAGGAAGAGCAAATTCTCTGCTGCAAAAGTATTTTCTGCAAACACGCGTCCCTGGAGGGGAAATGGGAGCCAGGAGCTCAGACTGGGCGCATGTGAGTGCTCGCATACACTGCTCACAGCACTGACAGGAGTGCTGGCATGTCTGGCTGGTCGCTGGCAGGGCCTCACTGCTTTGTTTCTAGTGAAACAACTCAAGAAACAGATTTTCAAGCCTGTCCCTGCAGCTGATCCCACCAGCTTCGCCTGTTACCCTGCAGAGCCAGAAACTTCTGCTGCTTGCAGAGAAAGCTCATTGTTTACTGAAGAAATCTGCAGGTGTGCTCATCCAAGAAGTATGAATGGACATCTCTGGGAATACAGAGACAATTAACTTCTTATTAAGTGTTAATGAGCAATTAGACTAACTGGACAACTGCTATTTTGGGTTCAAATTTCATACACAGGCTGCTCGACTCTTTAAAATAAAAAGGTGTAGCGATGTCTTTTCCAGCCTCTGCTCCAAGCTACAGACTCAAATAGCACCAACAGCTGCTTCACAACACCCACACATACGAGACTTGCCATGAAATGTGGTATCAGTGCAACCTTCTGACATGGTCCCCAGCCTCTCCCTCTGCTATGAAGCAGGAGAAAGACCCACTTCCAGAGCACGCAGAGGAAAACTCCCAGAGCTGCTGCTCCTCCACACCTCAGAAGCTGAGAGTAAACTAGGCCAAAAGAGAAGATGCTTGCCAAGTTTTATCTTGGAAAACAAGGGGAATATTTATAACCATTGGGAACTCAGAAAAGACAACTTTTCAATGCATGATACTGAAGTAACCCGAAGTACTGCACCCTATAGCTGCAGTGTTCTGGGGAAGGGAAGAAAGCACAAGAGCTCACATACCAGTCTTCAAAACCCTGGTCTCTAAAGGTACCAAGAAGCTGACAGAAGCTGATCTAGTATGAAACAATTATCTAAGGCAAAAAGTCTTCATATTCTGAACTTAGGAAAATGTAATGACACAAGAACTTTGCTCTATGCATTTTACTATTTCCATTTTAAAAAAATTATAATGGGGAGGGTCAATAAAATACATCTTGCAAGTAGGTAACCAAATTTTCTGAAAGATTCTGTAAGATTCATAGAGGTTCCTGGTCAAAAGGAATGACAAAAGTCAGAGGGTCTGCAAAAGTTTTGTTAGTAAATTACACCCTTGCCAAGGAAATTGGTGTGTTTGTTCCTGATCTGCTACATAAACACAAAACAGTGGGTTTTGGATAAAGGGGTAGGGTAAAAGAGAAGAGGGAGAGAGATGTTAATTAAAGAAGGAGAGAGAGAAAGAGAGAAAGGAAGAAAGAAAAAGATGTCACCAGTTGTGGCTCTAGTATTGAACCAGCTGGGGTGTCCAGGGCCCTGGAAGTGCCCAAGCATCTGGGCTTTGCAGAGCTACCTTTCTACAGGTAAGTTATCCCTGCCCTGGAGATAAGTTTCTTGCCTTCTATGTGAATCAGCTACCACACATGGTACATTCTTTTAGACCTTTATGGAGATAGTCCAGAGGGCTTTGGTAGTTTTTGGTGGTCTTCATTTCCCCCTACAGTCCACACCCACTTCATGCCCTCAATTCTGTGCCTGCACTGTACTCTGTTGTGCTTATCTCCACATTATTATTATTAAATATTATGCAGTTTTGCAATAAGCTGGTAAAATAGGAGAATAAAGCACTAGGTATAGACTAGTTCATTACAGTTGGTGTTTTAAAAGCAATTAATTAAATTAATCGGTTTAGATGAAAATTAAAAATATGTCMCAACTGGAGAAAAGAGCAAAAGCAATTATTTGGAGTATTACTTATATAATCGGTTTGATTTAATCTGACCAGAGAATCATTAATGAAGAATAAAAGTTTGGAACTGAGCAATCCATCTCATGCTCATTTCTGATGCTCACTGAAGTTGTCACAGCACTGGTCCATTCTCCCTCACAGCCTATGGCTCTTTGGTTGTGGATGCTTGCAGACTGTTGCTCACATAAGATATTGGTATTAGTTAGAGATGATGGGCAGCAGAAGCAGTTGATAGAGGACTGACAGAGGTCTCGATATTTCATAATTTTTATAATTCTCTCAGCTTTCTGGAAAAAATTTGATTTATTGTTTGGCAATATATTGATATAAGAAGTTGGCAGAGATAAAGTGATTGGAAAGCAGATCCATGACTCCTGGTTAAATTTTGAAATTCCATGCTGCATATCAATTCCTTTTTGACCCGGACTCCTTCAGCAGCCTTTTCAACAGATATACTGTGGTGTACCTGTCTAATGCATTCATGGCTTTGGACAATCTACCACGCCTAAGCTCTCCTCCATGCCTTTGCAGGGCTGTTTCCGGCCGCCTTCAGGCACCTCAGGGGACAAGAGCGACCACAGCAGCACTAATGGAAACCCTGCAGCAGATTCCCAGGGCACACTACGCTACCTCCTCAGCAACCTGTGCTTAAATGCACAGACCCCCTGGCCAGGTAAAGCCTGCACCCATCTCCCCAAAAGATTCACAGACTGCCTTCTTCCATCAGGCTAGAGCAAAACATTCCTGTGAGGCCCCTTCTGTTTGCCATCCTTCCCTGCCAGGGGGTACACTCCAGTACAAAACAGCTCATTAACACACTGTACAAAATCAGATGGTACAACCACTGAAATAGAAAAGACCTTATGAGGATGATTCAGCTAGTGCAGATATCCAGCAGGCAACAATTCCATTTTCCAGCAAGTTTCAAAGATAAAGTAGGAGGTTTTGGCCTTTTCACAAAATTGCTTAAATATTTTCAGTCTGTGGACTTCTGGCGAGACTTCTTACTGTTCTGGGCTTCAACGTTCTCACAGTGGACTAACCTGCAGGTCAACCATAGGCATAGCAATAAAACTTCCTTCTAGATGCACCACTAACAGAAAACACAAAATGGTCCCTCTCAAAAAAAAAAAAAAAAAAGAAAAGAAAAAACCAGCACAAAATCTAAGCAACCACGAAAAGAGAACTTTTTTAACTAACAGAAAAATATCTAGCTGACCCAGCACAGGAAAAGATTCTCATTCCTATGCTAGTAAGGGATGATTGATCATGTAACTCTATTTTTGGTTTCAGCACCCATCAGCTGTGAATTTATATTCACTTTATACTCACTCCAAATTTATATAAAAACAAACACTGATTATGCTTTCAGGTTTTTACCTACATGTGGTAGTCCAAACTACACATACCACTCATCTTATTTCCATATAAGACAACTTCACTGTGCGATGTTCTCTCTTCTTTTTCAAACAAACCACAGTTACTGCCCTAATAACTCTCCAGTTTGACACTCAGTTTAAAATAACAACTAGAAGTGGCTATATTTAGAGAACAATCTGGTATTGGTATAAAGCTTCTCATGTTTCCACTCAAGCACACAAGAATATCCTTGGCCAGGAAAGAAATCCCTCTGTGAAAGGTCTTGTAAGAATTCAAATGAAAAATGAATTCAAATGCAAAGCAATGACTGTATAGGAACTAGAAATGCTTCATTCATTTGAATTCCTCCTGCTTATTAGTGAACTTCAACTAAACTTCTGCAAAGCTCAGCTTAGATTAGCACTGCCTGGCTATATGGATGAATATTGAAAATGTTAAAGGTCACTGTACTTAAAATGCTATAAAACAACATCTTAAAATGAAGCATTTCTATCGCTAGATGTGAGTTCTCGAGGCTGTCTGTGAAGATGTTAATACTGACAGTGAGCACTGTGAAGCTCAATATTAAGCTGCAGATGCAAACATTAAGCAAACCTGTATAACGACACAGACTAGAAAATGCAGTTTTATTCTGTACAGTGTCAGATTTTATAGTTGCTTGTGCCTACATTATCATGTTGCTAAGGTCTACCTCTAAGGGAATAAAATATCTAGTATATCCAGTTTTCTTCAAACATTTATTGCTGCTATATTTGTTAGCTTTTAAAATCCAGGCACCAGGATTAGCTGCATTTGCAGTTTTTGTTTGGGTATCTCTGTGTACTCTAGCACTCAAGGCAGACTTTACTTTCCTTAAGAGCTCAGGAATTGACACAAGCAAAAAGTAGTTTACACAATGGAAAACCATATCCAAATTTGTTCTCAGCTAGGGGAGTAAACCAATCTGTAGCTCAAAGCCAGAGAAGTACTAGAAGTTCCTCATATTCTTGCAGCCTTGTATAGAGTAAATTTTCTCTGAACAGTTAAGGATGACACCAAACTGTCAAGCGCTATAATGGAAAATTAATGACTATGGAGTAGAGGCAAAATATAACAACAGTGGCATCACTCCAGTTCTCACTGTTGTACTACTGTAATCATACAGGACAAAACTGACACTTGGCTACACAAATATGATTCTCCTGAGATAAAAAATATCTCACAAAGATTGTGAAGCATGAAGAAATGTGTCACCAGGTGAAATGTGAACCAGGTCTGCTGGTTCCAGCTTGCGCCTAGAGCCTGCAAATGGCTGTGATTGTTTGCCACAAGTGTTCACATGTCTAAGGCAGAGACTATACCTTGCTGTACACCGGGCATCTGGCACTCACAGGAAGGAGAGAAGACGGGATTTGCTAGGAGCAGACAACAGCAATAAATACAGATAATGAACTGCAGGTCAGCTTGAGGATACATGGCCTGGGAGAATTAAGGACTCTGTCTCCCAAACAGATGCGAGGGAGGGAGCACAGACATCTACATCTTGTTTCATCACCTGCCTGAACATAGTGATGAGCTGAGAGCAACTCAAGAGTCAATATCCATTCATTCATCTGCTTCCTGGCTGGCTCCAGAAAACAATGATGCCAATTACCATCAACTCTCTCATATGGCCTAAAATGAACTCAATTCACTTTGGCCAAACAGCTGCAAAACTGTGGTCTCAGTCAAGGAGGTTCATGTGCAGAACGAGCTGCCAAGAGTGATTAGATGGACCACAACTATTTTGCTAAAACTTCCTCAGGATAACAACCATGTCTAAAACAGAACACACCAAAGGCAAGCTTTCAAAAGGAAATTACTAAAAAGGTAGGAAATTATAAAAAACAGATGTTGTCACAAAATGCATCAGAGCACTCTACACTTTGACCTATCTGCTTCCCATGAAATTCTGCAGCCATAAGCATTAGAAACATTAGCAACATGACAGTCAAGCTCCAAAGATACCAGTAAGCAGCAAGTTCTCTGTATCCTGCTTACAACTAAGAGGTCATTCATCTAACAGGATCTACAACAAACTAATTTCTTCTCTTGCATGAGGGTGCAGAGATTTCATATATACATACATATAAATGGATCAGGCACCTACACATAGCATGTGACTATTCTGTTTAATTCTTAACTTTAAAAGGAACCAGAAATTCTTATGTTCTTTTCCTGTGCCTGAAGATATCTCTGAAAGGCCACTGCAGTAGGGCTTTTTTAACTTTCAGTCAAAAATATGAAGATGCCACAGAATCACAGAATAGTTAAGGTTGGAAGACACTACCAGAAATCATCTGTTCTGACCCTCCTGCTCAAGCAGGGCCACCTACAGCCAGTTGCTGAGGACCATGTCCAGAAAACTTTTAGTATCAGCTGGAATAGAGACTCCACAGCCTCACAGCCACCCTCACAGTGAAAGAGTGCTTCCTATTGTTCAGAGGAAACATTCTGTGTTGCAGTGTGTGTCCATTGCCTCTGGTCCTGTCACTGGCTACCACCAGAAAGACCCTGGCTCTGTCCCCTTTGCATCCTCGCTTCAGGTCTTTCCATTTATTTATAATATAAACTTCCCCCTCAAGCCTTCTTTTCTCCAGACTGAACAGTCCCAGCTCTTGCAGACTTTTCTCACACGAGAGATGGTCCAGTCTCTTAATCATCTTCACAATCTTTCACAGCGCTCTCTCCACTATGTCCATGTCTGAGTTGTACTGGGCAGGCCAGAACTGGATAGAACTCCAGACAGGGCTTCAGCAGTGCTGAACAGAGGGAAAGGGTTACTCTTGAGCTGCTGGCAACACTGCTCATGCAGCCCAGGACACCACGAGCTGCCCTTGCCACAAGGACACATTGCTGGCTCGTGTCCAACCTCGTATCCACCAAAGCCTCCAGGGCCTTTTCTGCTGAGCTGTTCCTAACTAGGCCACAATATAAAAAACACAGAATGTTTTCCCAAAAGACCCTCCAGTGCTCACAGATCTTGCAGTATCCATAAAGATTTTAAGTCAGAAATGACTCTGCCTTACAGGTACCTGTAACTCCATGAGCCTGGCTGGATTCTTATAGCCAGGCACCCACCTTATCATCTAACCCTGGAATGAACAGACAGATGTTAAGTGGTGTTTGCTGCATTCCACAGTTCTCTAACCCAGAGAAAGCACTCATCCTACCTGCTGACTCCAGCCTTTTTCAAGGGCCTTCTCAAGTCATGTTCATGGTAATTCCTGAAAAGCAAAAAACCGTGTTCCAGGCTGGAATAAACGCTGTTTAGCAAATGTGAAAGAGGCTGGCAAAGGGAGTCACATTTTCATTGTCAGATCTACAAATGAATTATTAAGTTCATGGGACAATTAAGGTTCCCCATCTTATGTATTCACTGAGGATTCCTACTGCAAGGGGAAAGCACTTTTTGGAACACTTAAAAATTTTACCGAAAATAAGTGTTTACAAAGTAAATCTAAATTTTGTTTAGTGCCTTAGAACATGATCTTTAATGTTATTACTAGAAAACAGGGAAATCTGCTTATTCACAGGTATGATCAGATATAACTGTCTGGCTTCCTTACTCTCAAGGTGTAAAATTTTGCCACAAATGCATTAGCATTTCCCTAGACTTCACTGTCACACAGAAGCCTGCTCCAATCTTTTTGAAGCATGAGGGACAGACAAGGCAACAGTCTCACAGTATTGATCAATTGTTAGTGATGTAACATCAAAAAAATAAGATTATCTGAAAAATGGATAATTACCTCCTTTAATAGCTTTGTATCTCAATATGGTTTTGTATACAACAGCTGTAAAGTGCCCGTCCATTACTGTAGTTCTTTATGCATTTTTAATATCAAATACATTTTGTGGGCCGGGAAATTTGAAGAAACATGGCACATCACAAGAGTGCCTCTTAAAACATTTTAACAGTTTGCTAATTGAAAACTGTGAAGACTCTGTTTCCTAAAAGACTTTGGCTAATGTTTCAAATGGAAATCTAATTACCATGATTTATGGTTATTTTCATACTAGACTTACAAGGTTTTCAGAACAGAGAGAAGCGCTAGTAACATGTGGCTCATACCTTATCAGAGAATATATCTATTTAAAACAGCATTCAAAGAACACCAACACAATTACTCATACTTTTAGAGTAGTCTCAAATACTGATCTTGAGCCACATTTGGCAAAGGAAAATGTGTTGAAGGAAAGAAGCAGCCATATAGTGTAGAACACACTGTTAACCAAAGACCACTATACCGTTATGTAAAATTGTAGGAATCTTTGGCTTGATTGTGCTGTGAAGAAGGACTACAATAATCACACGTTAATCTCTGGCTGTCTGTAGACACAGTGAAGGATGGGGCAAAAGAGGCTTACTTTTTTCATTGGGAGCAATAACACTTTTCAAATTATATAAAGTATTCTAAGCAATCAAAGCACTATATAAAATTACATGGATGACAGTGGCCTTTTATCTGGCCTTCTGTAGCAGAACAACAAAAAGTATTATTAAGACAGTAAAACTCAAATGTTAAAGGAAAATCTCTCCAATTTTTAAAGTATATTTTCATGAGATGTAACCACAGAAGATTTGGCCCTACTTGGTAAGTTTAATCAGTCAAGTAATTATAGCTTTGCTTGCATTGCTCTTGCACACAGTGGCTGGGGACGAAACATCTCAGAAAGTAACATCATGGGAGAGCTCCAAAAAAGTGAACAAAATCAGCTAGTTGTAAGTGGTTTGGACTTACTTTTTCAATAAGCTTCCAAATATTTCTACTCAATAGCATCCTATATACTATGAATATAAGGGCATTTTAAGGCTGATTCTATTCAAGTTTTGAAAAGTCTGGACCATGTGCAAGATGAATAAATCTTCTTTACTAGCAGAAGTGATTCTGGAGTGTCTGTGATCATCCTTTCAGCACAAGTGCAAGCTTACTTTTCCTCACTACAGATCTTGACTCACATTGGATCTTGACCAAAATTTACAGTGAAAATTTATTCCCTTCCCTCCAAAAAATGAACTGGCAAATGATTGGCTTTCCTCTTCTTTTTTCAAAATGATTATGCATGTAGTGCAATAGGTGTAACAACCATAAAATACTGACTAACAGCATTTTACTGATAAAAAAGCTCATGCCATGCTGCATCTTGAAATTCCTGAAAGAAACTTAACATCAGTTCATTTGCATCTTCCATTCTTTTTCAGAAAGCTGAAAATATTTCTAGCAGTTTTCAGTGATTTGCATGTCTGTACTTGAATTTTAGGAAACTTCAACAACATCTGCAGGGCCAGGGGTTACATGCAAGTGATTTTTTTGACTGAGGTGATTTCACCTCCATCAGAACTCCCAARTTCTCTTTTACCCTCCTACAGTTGTTGGGTTTTTTTTAATTCAGGTGGCAAATTATCTATTTTTAGTACTTTTATGCAAAACAAAGTCCAGCCTACTGTCAGAAGTGCAAGGTATATTCAGTAAACATTAATTTTCTGAGAGCCATCCTCCCTCTCTTGTGGCCAGATTCCATGGCTCAGTGCAAAATGCACTACAGCAGTTGTTGACTCTCTAAGTGCTGAATCAGTAACAGCTGTATGTGAAAATACACTTATGAGAATGTTACTATTCTGTGGACAAGAGGAATGCTTTGAAACTCATCTCTCATGTAGTGACTCACTGACAACAACTCAGGCTTTGTTTGYTCCCCTTCGGCAAATGGAAAGGCCAGACTTATCACAAGTGTCATCATGCACAGGCAACTGCTGCTGAAGGTCTTGATGGACATAAAGTGCTTTTGGCTGTCTTTTTTTTTTTGCACAAGACCTGCCTCTGAAGATGGGGAAAAAATACACTAATAACTGTAATGTGGGCATAGCTCAATAAAAATGCTAATACCCAGGAGCCTAGGATGGAAGTTATACCTGCACAAGCAAAATGGAAGATTCTGGGATCTGGGATCAGCAAGACAAAAGATAGGCTGGAGCAAGATGGAATGCTCCTCACACATGGTACTACTATTAAACTGCCAGTGACAGCCTGAACAGAAAAACAGCATGAAGAAAGGAGTTGCTAACACCAGAATGGTGGCTGAGTAGTCAAAGTCAAGTGTACAGGAGAAATGGCACCAGAAGTAAAGGAAAACAAGAAGAACATGAGAGTCTAAGTGTAAAAGAAGTTTTTTTCTTTCCCGGCTCCTCAGTAAGGACAGCTTTCTCTCTAAATTCAATTACTTTGGCCAGGAACACCAACATTTTAATTATCAAATCAAGGCAAAACAGACCATATGCCAATCTAAGGGCTGCTACCCTCCATCAAACAGGACTCAGTGCAGAGATGCTGTGGTTACGGGTTTGGAAATCCCAGACCAACAAGCTGCTGTGGCAGGGTGAATTCATCAACTGAGAACTTGCCAGGAAACAAGCTCTGGGGTATGCCAGCCTGGTTCTGCTGCAGCTAGGTACAAGCTTGTGCAAGTCTCCTTGACTCCCACGTACACAGTGATCTCACAACAAATAAGTGAGACCATTTGTCTTGTACAAGAATTGTACAAAGCCAGCAATGTTAGAAGTTTTTTTTACATTTTCAAATTATGTACTTCCCAATGTACAGGAAAGTACTGTAGATAGATGGAAAGAAAACTAAGCCTTCAAACGTGCTAATTCATTTGCCAATAGGTTTGTAACAAAGCATGACAGAGCATATATCAGACATGAACTGTGTTTGCTGTGCCACAAAATCTAGGATTGCCAATTATCACCTGCTTCATTACTCTGCATATTACAACCACATGATGTGACATTCAAGATCAGAGCTCAGATCAAAAGAGGTCAATTTTAAGTCATATGGCACAGCTGTAAATACAAGCTATTTAAACGATATGCAGGCAATGTTTAGATTTGAGATTCCTTATGCTGCTGCTCTCACGCCTGACTTATCTGATGGCCTGCAATAGCTGCCCTGTCTCTTGAAATTATTTTCCAAAAATTTTTAAGTGTAGCTATGTGATAAATCTGTTCCAAAAGACAAACTCCAGTTTCCTGAAGCTACTGTTATTGATGTTGCTTGCTCACCAGCTTTCTATAAATTGTTACCTGGTGCACTGTCTGGAGTGGACCACAGGAGCAGCATCTTGGAATAATGAGGCAAAAATAGGCATATGCTTTAAGAATAAGAAAAAATGGCCATATTTGCATGTAATGTAATCCATTACATCACTCTTCTGAGTGAAATCTATCTCTTTTCCTTCAAAATACTGCAGAAAAAAAACCATTATTAAACCCCTGAAATGTGGGCTATTACAATGCATCCTCAGTGACATGAGATATGAAGAAATACACACTTCCAGAATTTTTGAAGGAAAGCAACACTCAAAAAATAGGTATTTGAAGCTGTCAATTATCCTATGAGAGCCAGGTGCATTCAGCCGTATCAGCTACCAGTGACAGCTTTAGTGTTTCAGTGCCACAAAACTCATTAGGCACATGAAACAATGATCACTTGCTTTTTGGAGCACATTGCTAATATAAAATCACTCTTCCTTATAGGTTGCTGTCGTAATAGACAAGTTTCTTATCTAGTGCTTAAATCCATGCAAGCAGATGCAGCATAGCAAACTCCATTAGGGCAGAGTTAAGCTGAAAGCCAAAATGCACATTATTTTTAGCACTATTAAACCGCTCTCTGTTAGAGTGAAGGGCAGTGGAAAACAAAACATACCCACAGTTCACACAAAGTGCTGTACAGATATTCTAAGCAAAAATGTAAACATTGCCCAGAGTCACAGAAAAGACATACCATTGTTATTATGTTTAATGAAATTTATCTCTAATAATGTTTGTGAGCAGGATGTTCTTACCATCAGGTTATGGCCAGCTCTGTGCTGGCCATGGCTAAGCGTAAGGTTTGGCAAAAAATGCCCAAACCTAACACTTTAGAATGCCTACAATTGAACCAAGGCTGTGTTTCCTACTGCTGTTTTAAGTGAGTCTGCATGGTTTTATTTATTACTCTGCTGAGGATTACTGCCTATTACACACAGCATCTTCCTTTGTTTCAAAGACCATTCTGGATTTCCAGGGCATGTCTGTCATCTAAAATAATTGTGCAATTTGGTTAAAGAAAACCTCAATATTATTTGATGAATCTTACCCTACGCAGTTTGACAGCATGTATAAGAACTAACTGGTATTTCTCTTGCAAACACATATGCTGCTGACAAAAAAGTGAATTCTTGTGAAAACCAGCCACTATGCATCTGCAAAGCTCTATGCCTCAAAATAACTGGACATGAACTCATGCTCCATACACCCGCAGGTGTTAGTAGAACCAGCACGGTGTTCAAGCTTCTCAACTATCTCTAACTACTACAGTAGTGATGAATATAGATGTGATTCCTAAATTTCCTATCCATTGGCTGAGTCCAAGAGTTTAATCTTTGTCTTGTATTCTGAACTTAAAGTAAAATTATTTGTTCAGAGGCATCATGAATGTAGTAACACTTCTGTGGGCATGCCAACACCACTGGAATGAAAATGGGCCATTGTCCCCTCTGTTTATGCATAGCAGAAACTCACAAAGCTTTCAGATCTTATCACTGGTAACATACAAATTGATCTGTCGGTCATTTCAGAAGCAGGATTACATAATGATGATCTCTTCCTGAGCAACAACATTACAATGTTTCTTGTGTAGTTGGTATCCTACAAACACTCGAAGCAGAACAGCAGAACATGTTGCGTGGAATTTCCCATGCTACACTGAAAACAGAACTGGCTCTTTAGGGAACACACTGCCTCAAGCCTGATGCTGTACTTAACCAGCCTGGGCCATGACCTCAGTTGGGTGCGCTCCCCAGACCACCCCAAGGCTCACTAGAAATTTATATCCACTTTATATCCAGCTTTTTCTGTATGTTACGTTTTCCCTTGCATGGCGTTTGTCTGCTAAAATCTCATAGTTCTAAAAGGCAAACACTGAGCTAGCCAGTCACTGAAAAAGCTGACAGTTAAAAAAAGCACCTTGATGAGCTTGAAGGTCCTATGCCTGAATTCAGAGTCATGTGGGAGCTTGAGGCTTACAGAGGGGTTCACTGAAGCAGAGGTTTTACGGGAGCACAGGTCGACTGGACAGATGCCTGAATTGTTTCCTGTATAAGCTGTTCCTACAAACAACCACTTCACTAGGGCCTGGTTTGCCAGTCTTGAGTAAAGCACTCAGCAGCGAAACAGCTATCCTTTGCAGCACTGAGTATTTTCTTTTAATTTGCACTTGATTAAAATAGGCCCTAAAATGCCAGTTACAGGTATTAAAACTTTAAAAATTAAATTTTTTTCAATTATGAAAATTCTAAAATTAAACAAAAGAAAGTATTGTATGCTGGAACTACCAGAACACTAAAGAGAAACCAGAAATATTTAAAACAGCAGTTGAACCTTAGAAATACATTCATTTAAGTGGGACTATGTAGCTGCAAACAAAAGCAAAACTTATACTTCCTTTCTGTGTGCCTGGCCCATCAGAAGATACTGGCTTCCCTGGCAACTGGGCAAAATACTTTCAAGTATGGAGTGGAAATTTCTGGGCATGGTTTTAGTTATATTTACATCACCTTGACAGTTTGGCACAAGATTACACTATTGAGACATTTATAAGATGCAAGAACTTGCACTGCAAAGCACATAATCTCTGTTAAAGACCCACTGAATGCAATTCTATAGCACAAATAACATTTTAAAATAATAAAGCAACTTTGAAGCAATGCAAGGAGAAACTGAACAATTCAAAGCTAAGCTGTGTCTCCCATTCTTAACTTCCTCTGTTGACCCAGTAAATCACCACAGGCACATACACTGACCAGCAAATACCAGGACACAGTGCTGCGAAAAGGGGCACGGTTTTATAAAACAAAAGAATGAAAGAGCGTCTAAGGAAGATTAGTTTTGCACACCTGCTGTGTAGATTAGAATGGATTATTTTCAGCTAGATTTAGCTGTGATTCTATGAATGTATTTCTGAGGAGACTAATAGAATACTTTGTGTGCCAAATGTTTGCACAGAATGTCTTGCTATGATCAAATTACAGACTGCAGAAAAACTGTTTATAATGGAAATCCTGACAGAACTATGCCTGTTACGAGAGCTGGTATACCACATATCCTCCCAGAGTACAACAGTTCAGTTATGTATCTCTGAAAATGAGATGTGCAATAACAGAAGCCATGCAGCTGCTGGTCTGTTTGTTTGTAAAGAAAGATCAAACTGTGGTAACAAAAATTGTTTTCTGTGCACCAAAAAAAGCAGGCTGCTGCTGACCCAAATCCCTGGTCAAAGGTCCTTATATCCTGAAACACCGTAGTGTGGATGTGCACAACATGATACACACCCACTTCTGCAGGTTTTGCTCCCAGCAGCTCCCAGTCCCTTGGAGCTGAATCAATGCCACTACCATGTGGCTGCCTGTAAATCACAAGGAGGAAGTAAGTGCTGCTTTGCAGACAGATAGACTAAGAGGGCATGGTGTTGGGAGGCATAGCTGGGACAGCAAAGATGGTAACTATATTTCTACTAATACAGGAAATTTCAAAAAKACAGGAAAATCTATGTATATTTAAATAAACAAATAAACTTAGAAAAATATAACAAATAAGAGTTAAAGCACATATTTCAATTATTACATCCTTGCAGGCTTTTCTGAGTTAGGGTTTTTTGTACATTCTCAAAGCCTACTGAGTAATCTAAAAAGTAACAATGAAGGTGACTTATTTTGCACAGGTGAGAACTGGGTATGAATCAGGGGGAAAAATAGTTTTTCTCAACTGAGAGACAAGTGGAATACAAAACTGGACCAGCCAGTTTTGAATGGAGCACTGATTAATCGTTTCTGAGAAGCTATCTATCTCTTTGTATCTGTACTCACCTCTTCATTATTCTTGGCACATGTTTTTGGGCTTAAAAACTTTAAAAACATATAGTCTCTCTTTCTGTGTGAGTACAGCTTTCACTTCATGAATGACAATTTGATGAACACATAATCAAAACTGAATTATTTTATTACCCAGTTACAACCATGCTGTGTATATTTTTGTGTAGTCATTTGTTCATGTAGATTCTGTCATAAATTGGAGCCCACACTGAAAACTTACCAAGTAGTAAGAGCTGCATGGACGCTCTGTGCAGTGACTGACTATTCTTTTCAACAGCATTTAGTCTTGTACAGCCTAGTACAACTTACTGAAAGACTTCACTTTTTCTGTTGAACTCGACATACTATGAATCGGAGAAAAGTCTTAATTGAACAGGTTGCAAAGATACTCTTGCCAAAGACTGTCTCTTGCCCTGGAAATGCATCCACTTTTGGAGTAGAACCCAAAATACATTTAGAAAGAAAATAATGCATAAGGAATGGGACCGATGTGACTGGTCTTTTTAGAAAGAGGTCTTGATAAAAGACACCTTTTCCCAACAAAACGTGAAAGACAGAGAARGAAAGGAGACTTCTGAGGCATCCTGCAGAAACCTGCGGAGATACCTGTGCCGGATGAGTGCAGACGCTTCCCCGCAGGGCCTGCCTGTTGTCAGGGGGAGCACACCCGGCGGGAGGAACCCGACGGCGGCTGCTCCCCGCGGAACACCGGGCGGCCCCGCCGGCAGCAGCGGCAGCCCGGGACGCGGCCGCCCCGCCGCGGGCTCGGGCAGCGCCGGGCGGGAAGGTGAGCGCGGGGAGCTGCGCCCGGGAGCGGCCGCGCTCTCACCTTCGCCGTGCAGCGTCCAGGGCAGATGCGCGTAGTCCCACTGGTAGCCGCAGGCGCTGTCTTCGAAGGTGCACGACCCGGGCGAAAGCAAGGCCGCCCCGGCGAGCCGTAGAGCTGCAAGGACAAAACGAGCCGCGGTCATGGCGCGCCCGGC